>PVJX010015791.1:0-41762 GCA_004027295.1 Dolichotis patagonum
AAGTACTGTGTTGCCTATGTTGTCCTGTTCTGATCTGCTCTGTACTGCCTTCTTTTGTTTTATTCTCTTTGAAATAAAAATTTAAAGTAAAGTGGAAGTTGAATCTCTTACCATGCCTCTTAACCTTAAATGTTAATTATCATAGTATTCTAAATTTACTTTTACTTGAAATGAATAGGTATGCTCCCTGTTTCATGTACCTAGTTCCTCAGTTTGGAACACCTTGCAAAATGTAGCACAGCATTTCTCTCAGGATATCCACACGTTTACCCTCTTGGAAAACAAGTGTTTATCAGCACATTGATGTCTCCTTTTCTTTCAGTGCTTCACTCACAATCCCTTCTGTCATGTTTTATGTCAGTGGCCCCCAGGCCTCATGAATTTGCATTGTGCATTTGTGATTGTTTCATTGTCTAGTGCTTGGATTGATGGTGTCAGTGTTACACCTTCCTAGGGGGTGGAGCCAGGATGTGATGTAATGCCAGGAAGGTGTGTCTCTCTCTTGCCGCTTTCTGGCTTGCTGTTTGCAGCCACCATGAACTGCGGCCCTGCCATGCCACCCTGCCTTGGAGCCAACTGAATATGGACTGAAACCTCCAAAAACTCTAAGAAATAAACCTTTCCTTTCCCAACTTTGAGCATCAGGTATTTTGTCTCAGCGATGAAAAAAAATTAACTATGACAGAATTTGGTACGGAGGAGTAGGGTCATTTCTTTGACTATACCTGACCATGTTTTTCGAGAGGCTTTGGAAATGGCTTGTGAGCAGAGTTTAGAAAGGTTCGGACTTGTCGCCTGATTACATAGAGCTGGAGCAGCTGAGGCTGTTCTGTAGAGGAGATTCTGGTCAGAGCTCAGGAGACCAGAAGGCTAGAAAGCCTGATGGTAAAGACCAGGCTTGGGAGGTTTCTACTGGGAAGAATGACTGCATTGGTTGTTGGACTCCCTATGATGTGTGTTATGGCTTGGCAGGAAGTTTGTTTGCACTTTGCTCATGCCTAGAGACTTTGCCTGAGACTGAGATTAAGGGTAATGGGCTGATTAATCTGGCAAAGGAAATTTCAAGGCAGTCAAACGTTGAGGCCGTAGCATGGCTATTGTTGCAGGCTTTTAGCCAGATCTATGTTGCAAATCAAGAACAAAGAGCCCAGCAGGATAATTTAAAACACTGTGAGTTTGGCCAGAAGGAAAACTCTAGTAAAGCTGTGGATTGTAAAGATGGGCCTGAGACTTTGATTGCTGAGAAGAAACAGAGAGATAAGAAAGATGGCCACTGGGCATCCCAGGAAGCAGTGGTTCTCCACCCTTTGCAGCCTCCAAACTGCAAAAGTGAAAGAATTTTCTCAGATGAGAAAGCTTCAGAGCACCATGCTCCAGAATGGCACAGGAGGCCACATGAGGTTCCAGAATGGCGGCAACATAGAAAAACTTTTCTTTACAATCGGGTTCACAAAGCCCAGCGATCTAGGCAATTGACCCCTACAGCCAAGAGAGAGAAAATCCTGGCTACTCCTCCAGGGGGCCGCAAGCTTTAGCGGCATCCACATGGTGCTGATTTTAGGTGCAAGGAAAATGCACAAATTCTGAGGGTAAGAAGGCTTCCACCTCGATTGTAAAGTGCCTGGGGGCCAAGCAGTGTTCCCCTGAGAGGGCAATATGTAAAGATGTAAGTGTGAAGCCAAAGGTGCAGTGGAGACCCAGAAGTTTGGAAAAGCCAAGAACATGGATCATCCAAGGAAAGCTGCAAAAACTGAGCAGAGAAGGTTTAAGAGAAAAGCTGCAGGACCTGAAATCCCTGGAAGTGCCGTGGGGGTGGAATCACCCAAGCCTTTTGGAGCTTGCAACCAGATTGCTTCAAATGCTGAGCATGGAACTCTAGGACTTAATGTTCGCCCTGCTAGATGTTGGACTTGCTCTGTTTCCAATACTTTATATTCCCCCGTTTGTAAATTTTGGAATGGTAATGTTTATTTTGTGCCTTTACATTTTAGAAATGTTTAACCTTGTTTCTTTTGTACAGGGGGTTACAGTTAAGAGTTTGCCATAGATATTGGAGGAGACTTGGGACTTGGACTTCTCAGCAATGCTGAAAATGTTAGGACTTTGGCAACTTTTGGAGATAGACTAAATATCTTTTGTATAAAGGTAATACATGAGTCTCTGGGGGCCAGGGGTAGAACGTCATGGTTTATGTCAGTGGCTCCCAGGCCTCATGTATTTGCATTGTGCATTTGTGACTGATAAATTGCCTAGTGCTTGGATTGGTGGTGTCCGTGCTACACCCTCCTAGGGGGTGGAGGCAGGATGTGATGTAATGGCAGGAAGAAGGTTTCTCTTTCTCTTGCCGGTTTCTGGCTTGCTGTTTCCAGCCACCATGAACTGCAGCCCCGCCACCCGCCATGCCACCCTGCCTTGGAGCCAACTGAATATGGACTGGAACCTCCAAAAACTGTAAGAAATAAACGTTTCCTTTCCCAACTTTGGGCATCAGGTATTTTGTCTCAGCGATGAATAAAAAGGAACTAAGACACCTTCCATCCACCTCTCTCCTGTCTTCCCACACACCCATTTTGCAAAACACCACTTCATTCTCACTTTCTATAATTTGTCATTTGAAGAATGCTGTATAAATGGTATTGCATGGCATATAAACTTCTGCAAATGGTACTTTTCTTCACTTTGAATCATTTTGATACTGTCCAGTTTCAGGGCAGTAAATTGTTTATCTATTTGATTGCTGCATTTTATCCCATGGTGTTTATCAGTTTGCTTAGAGACATATTGCCATTGAAGAGGTCTTAGTTTTTGAATTTTGATTATCGTTTGTTCCTTTAAGGTGAACTGCAGTTCATTTCAGTGAGTTAATCCTCATCAGGGTCTTACATAACACAAGAAGTTTTATGCTACTTATTTTCTCTGAAGGAATTATCTAAAAAGTCCATTTCAATTGCCCACTAACTCTGCTAATTGCTCCTTCAAAAACATATGTGCAACAAGTCTTTGGAATGGGTATTCTGTTCTCCTGATTGTGTTACTGATTTTTAGCACTGATACAACCAGCAGGGTTATGGCTAACAACATTTTGATTTATTTCAATTCCTGTTAGATTGTATGCTGAAGACTGGCAGCAATCCACTATGAAATGTATAATGTGAATACATTGGGGTGTATAAGTCAATAATCAGTGAAATAGTAAGTTAAAATGACTTACATTAGAAATTATTTGCTGTTGTTTTGATGATTTTTATGGCTTATTCCTCATTTCATATAATTAGACTAACAACTGAGATTGAACATAGACCCTTGGGGAAAATAAATGGAACAAAGGGCAAAATGGCTAATATGAAATATAGGTTTAGAGATCTATAATTCTTGAGCAAATGGGAATCTAAGATATATGTGATATTATATCTTAATTTTAGTTGATGGTATTATTTAAAGTGTTGAGAAATCAGGATTGGTGAAACTAGGTTGACAATTGCTAATTCCACATTCCTAAAAGAACAAAAGTACAGATAATGTAATACCAAAAACTCACCATGAATTGTGAATTGTCTAAATGTAATTGAAGTACATTTACAAACGTCACTATTTCATCCATACCAGAGTCATTGAATCACTTCAGCATGAGATAATATGCAGCATTCACGTCCATGTCGAGAATCAGCCATGAGAAATGCTAAAACACCTGGATCTATCCACAATATAAAAAGGTAGTAACCTTTATATAATTACAGCTATCAGGTTAATTTCAAAGATACGATTCCTTGGAATTTCATGCAAAGCACCGAAGCAAACATCAAAAAAATCTCCTCTAACTGATGTGTCCTCTTGTATTTAAATTGAGAATCACCAGATGGATGCATAAGTATAAACAAGCAGCTACTGCCTATTGCTCAAGACAATTTATTTCACTTATAAATTAGTACGGGTAACTACAGGCCTATCAGGCAGGTCAGGTCCAGAGCCTGAGAGGGAACTACAACATTGCAGCTGGGAATAAGATCTTAATTGGAACTGGAGAGTACACCTGCTGAGTGCTGACCAGGGAACCTGAGGAGAAGCCTTTGTCCCTGTGAACTCACACACAGTGATTCATGGGGAGCTTTTAAAAACCCAGCCAAAATTCTGGGGCCAAGATAACTAAACTTCTTAACCATGATCAGATTAAGAAGTCAGTTCTGGTGTCTGAATATAATCTTTTCACCCCCATGACATGTTCCACTTGCCTTTTTTCATTTTGAAACAGGAATCACAGGCTTGTGGTGGTGTTAAGGTCATGAGAAGGATTGCAGTTCCATGGCTCTTAGGACTTCTGTGAACTATCTTGACTCCTGTGAGGCTCAAATATTCAGGCTCTGAGACTCTGAGTGCCAGAATGAGATGAATAGAGCAAAATCTAGTTATTGAGATTTTTTAAAAATGTTATTTAAAAAGAAAACCAAACAAAACAAAACAAAACAAAATGAAAAAGAAAAAAGGGTAGGAACAACAAAAAATTCCAAGGAAATAAAAGAACAAAGAAATAATAAGAAATCAATATTTGATAACCTACATAATGTCATCTTGTAAATAGCTGTTCAAGTTACAAAGTTAAAACATACAAAGTACAAATTCTAGCAATGATCCTGTCAGCAGTTCTGCTCCATGATATAACAAAAACAGTAATATGGTCATTCATCTTACACACTTAAACATACATGGAATTATATCCTTTAGGGCATCCTCTTTTCCTCTCTTTTTTACAGTAGCAATTACAAATTTTGAGTTTTATTACTCCTGCAGTTCTTATTACTTTTTACACTAGATACATAATGCGATATTTATAAATATGGTTCTTATTTATTTCACTAATGAGGATAGAGTCAAGTTGTCTCCATTTACCCAGGAAGGCTTCAAGGTCGTCCTTCTACATAACTGAGTAATAATCCATTGTATAAAAATACCACATCTTTTTCATCCACTCTGCGGTCGATGGGCATCTTTGTTGTTTCCAAGATTTAGCTATTACAAATTGTGCTGCTATGAACATGGGTGTACATACATCATTGTGATATGAACTATTCAGTTCTTCTGTGAAAATATCCAGGAGCAGAATAGCTGGGTTGAATGGAGGTTCCACTCCTAATCTGAGAAATCTCGATATAGATTTCCATAATGGTTGCACCAGTCTACACTCCCACCAACTGTGGAACAATGTTCCTTCTTCCCTGCACCCTTGCCAACACTTGTTATCATTTGATATCTTGATGGCAGCTATTGTTTCTGGGGTGAGATGATATCTCAATGTTGTTTTAATTTGCATTTCTCAAATGACCAGCGGTGGTTAACATTTCTTCATGTATTTATTTGTCATTTGTGTATCTTTATCTGAGAACTGAGTGTTCACCCCAGATACCCATTTTTGGAGAGTGTCTTTGAATTTGGGCAGCTTGATGTTTTTCTATTCTTTATATATTCTTGATATAAGTCCTTTGTCTGAGGGGTTGCTAGCTAAAATTCTTTCCCATTCTGTGTTATTTCTTTTCACTCTGCTGATGATCTCCTTTGAAGTGCAGAAACATTTCAATAGTATGAGATCCAAGTTGTTGATTCTCTGAAGCGTTTCCCAGGCAGTTTGCATTGTGTTCATGAACTCTCTGCCAACCCCTATGTCTGCAAAACATTTACTTACCCTATCTTCCAGTAGATTTAGTGGTTCTGCTTTAATGTTTAGGTCTTTGATCCATTTAGGCTTTAGTTTTGTGCATGGTGATAAGCATGGTTCTAATTTCAGTCTTCTGCTTGTGGAGAGACAATTCTTCCAACACCATTTATTAAAGAGGCTACCCTTCCTCCAATGAATATGGTTGGCCTCTTTGTCAAATATCAGGTGGCTGAGTGTCGTTGTGCTTATACTTGCAACTTCTAATCTATTCCATTGGTCCTGAGGTCTATTTTTTTGCCAGCACCGTGCTGATTTTATCACTATGGCTTGGTAGTACAGTTTCAAGTTAGGAATTGTGATGTGTCCGGCCTTGTCTTTATTGCCCAGAATTTCCTTTGCTATTCTTGGTTTCTTGTGGTTCCAAATGAATTTTAGGAGTGTTTTCTCTAGATCTGGAGGTATGTTGATGGTATTTGGATTGGTATTGCATTAAAGCTGTATAACAGTTTTGGGAGTATGACCATTTTCACAATGTTTGGTCTTCCTAGCCAAGAGCAAGGAGTATCCTTCCATTTTCTAATATCCTCTTCGATCTCCTTTTTTAATGTAGTATAATTTTCAACATAAAGGTCTTTTACATTCTTAGGTGGATTCCTAATTATTTCATTTTTAAATGTTATTATGAAGGGTGATATTTCCATAATTTATCTCTTAGTGAGTTTCTTGTTTGTGAACAAGAATGCTATTGATTTTTGCATGTTCACTTTGTAGCCAGATACACTGCTGAATTAGTTTAGTACATCTAGCATTCTTTTAATGAAGTTTTTTGGGTGCTCTATATAGAGGATCATGTCATCTGCAAATAGTGACAATTTAACTTTTTCCTTTCCTATCTTTTTTCTTTTTATTTCTCTCTCTTTTCTGATTGCTCTGGCTAGTGTTTCCAGAACTATATTGAAAAGGAGTGGTTATAGTGGACATCCTTGTCTTGTTCCTGATTTTAAAGTGAAAGCTTTTTGCTTTTATTCATTTAGTATAATAATGACTGTTGGTTTGTCATAGATGACCTTTAAAAGGTGGAGGTAGACACCGTGTATTCCAAGTTACTGAAGGGTTTTCATCATGAACGTGTGTTGGACTTTATCGAAGGGTTTTTCCGCGTCCAATGAGATGACATGTGGTTTCCGTTTTTGGCTCTGTTGACATAATGTGTCACATTTATTGATTTGCATATGTTAAACCATCTCTGCATTCCTGGAATGAACCCCACTTGCTCATGATGTATAATCTTTTGATGATTTGCTACATTCTATTTGCCAGTATTTCATTGAGAATTTTTGCATCAATGTTCATTATTGGGATTGGCCTATAGTTCTCCTTTTTGGTTAGGTCTTTCTCTGGTTTTGGTATGAGAGTTATGCTAGCCTCCAGGAATGATTTAGGCAGGTCTGCTTTCTTTTCAATTTCATTGAAGAGTTTAAGGAGTATTGCCATCAAATCTTCTCTAAATTTCTTGTAGAATTCAGCTGTGAATCCAGCAGGACCTGAGCTTTTCTTTGTTGGAAAGTTTTTTATTACTTTTTCAATTTCAATAGCTAATATTGGATTATTCAAAATTGCTAAATCTTCCTGATTGAGCTTTGGTAGTTCATGTTTCCAGAAATGTGTACATTTCTCCTGTGTTTTCCTCCCTATGTGAGTAGAGATTTTCAAAGTAGGTATTCATGATTTTTTTGAATTTCCATGGGATCTGTAGTAATTTCCCCCTTTTCAGTCCTTATTGCATGAATTTGGGTTTTCTCTTTCTTTTGCTTTATAAGGTTAGCTTGAGCTTTGTCAGTTTTGTTTATTGTCTCAGAAAACCAGCTTTTTGATTCATTATTTCTTTGTATTGTTCTTGTAATTTCGATCACATTGAGTCCTGCTCTAATTTTTACTATTTCTTCTCTTCCATGAGCTTTGGGTTTAACTTGCTCTTCTTTTTCTTGTAGCTTGAGATGAAGCATTAGGTTGTTTATTTGTGCTCGTTCTATTTTCTTGATATGACTATTTATTGCTATATATTTCCCTCTTAAGAGCACTTTAACAGCATCCCACAGATTGCAATAGGTTGTTTCCTCATTTTCATTAAATTGTAGGTATTACTTTATTTCTTCCTTAATTTCATCAGTAGCCCACTGGTTGTTCAAAAGATTGTTTAATTTCCTTGTATGCATGTAGGTTTTGCAATTTCTTTTGCCATTAATTTCCAATTTCAGTGCACTATGGTCAGATAGTATGCATGGGGTAATTTCAACACCCTTGCCTTTACTTAAGAATGCTTTATGAGATAATATATAGTCTGTTTTGGAGAATGTCCTGTGGGCATCTGATAAGAATGTGTATTGTGTTGTGGTTGGGTGGAACACTCTGTAAACATGTAATAAGTCCAGTTGCACACAGGTATGATTCAGTTCTATTACTTCTTTCCTGACTTTTTGTCTAGTTGATCTATATCTTTGTGACGATGGGCTCTTAATGTCCTCTCTAATAATTATGTTCTTGTGTATTAGGCTTTTCATTTCCTTTAGTATCTGTGTTATATAGTTGGGTGCTCCAGTATTTCGTGCATATATATGTATAATTGTTAGTGCTTCCTCTTGAATTTTTCTGCTTACAAGTATGTTGTGACCTTCTTTGTCTCTTTTAATCATTGTAGGTTTGAAGTTCACATTGTCTACAAATACAATAGTTATCCCTGCTTTTTACTGGGTTCCTGTTGCATGGAATACTGTTTTCCATCCTTTTACTTTTATGAGTTTCCTTTTGGGTCAGATATGTTTCTTGTATATAACATATTGTGGGATCATGTTTCTTGATCCATTCTGTCAACCTATTTCTTTTGATATTTGAATGGAGGCCATTCACATTTATGGGTATCACTGATATATATATATATATATATATATATATATAGGCTCACATTTGCCATGTTATGTTCCAATAGTTTGCTTTATGCTTTCCCCCTTATTTAGTTACTTGTCCTATGTGTTGGTTTCTTTCTGTTGTTCTGGGGATTGTGATCATTTTTATATCTGTCTAGTATGTCTTTCAACACTCTTTCTAGGGTTGCTTTAGTGGCCATCAATTTCTTCAGGTGTTCTTTGTCATGGATGTCTCTCATTTCTCTGTTAATTTTGAATGAAAGTTTTGCTGGGTACATCAGTCTAGGTTGTAAGTTGTTTTCTTTCAGGGCTTGAAATACCTCATTCCGATCATGTCTTGACTTGAAAGTGTGTGCTGAAAAGACTGCTGTGATTCTAATGGTCTTTCCTTGATAGGTGACTTTTGCTTTTTCTCTAACAGCTTTTAGTACTCTGTTTTTATATTGTATGTCTGAGATCTTAAATATTATGTGTCTGAGTGTAGATTTATGTTGGTTGTGACTGTCTGACATTGTCTATGCCTCATTTATCTGAATATCATATATTTTCCCCATGTTTGGGAAGGTTTCTCCTGTTATTTCTGTGAACATTTTACATGCGTCATTTGTATTTACTCCAGTATCTTCACTAATGCCTAGTAATCTTATATTGTTACTCTTGGGATCATCTTGAACCTTCTGGAGAGTCATTTCTTGCTGCTTTGTTATTTTTAAAAGTTCTGTCCTTTCATGATCACTAATTGCAATCCTGTCCTCAAGGTCTGAGATCCTATCCCCCGCTTCATTTAAACACTTTTGCATGCTTTGGATCAAATTTTTTGTTTCTTGGATGTCTCTTTCAGTTTGCTTCATGAATTCTGCTTGTTTTCTACATTGTTAATTCAAGGTTTCAATCAGTTTCCCATGTTCCTGTACTTTTTTCTCTATTTCTTCTTTGGCTGTGCTCAGCAACTCCTTTATTAAGGTTGTTACTTCTATCTTTACCTTTATTAAGGTTGTTACTTCTATCTTTACCTGGGAGAGTACTTCTAATTTGATTTCCTCTATGCCCTCACAGGGTTTTTTTTTAATTTCATTAGTTATACTTTCAGAGATTTCTGGTCTGTTTCCTTTGGGTTCCTCCATTTCAATGTCTCCTGTACTTGCACCTGTTGTCTGGATGTTTGAGGTTGTATCCTGCCTTTTTGTTTTGCCGTTTTCCTCTTTCAGGTTAGTGTTTGGTTCTTCAGACCCATGTGTGTGAATTGTTGGTAGTGTGTATCTTGGTGTCCTACTGTAAGGTTGATGTTTGTCTAGTTGCTGGGTCCCACAATGAATAGGTAGGCCAGTCACCTGACTCCCTGCTGCAGGGCCTGTTGGGTGAGTCCTGTATTCTTCCTGGGCTGAGAAAACTAGTAGTATTGATGTAGGTCAGCTTTTCATTCCTGCTAGTACTTTATCTTCAGGTTATTCCAGGTCATCAAATCTCCCTGTCTATAGTGTTTGTGTTGGCTGAGGCCCTACTGTGTCCCTATTGTGTGCCTGTGTGCCTCATAAGCCCTTTTGATTTTCTTCAATTTGGGGTAGTCTTTTTCAACACACTCCTCACTGTGCCTGATGCTTCCTGTGTGTAGGAAGGGGTCACCCTCACCCTTGTCAGACTTACCAAGGATTTACTGTTAGTTGGAGGGAGCTTTACTACTGGCCCTATTTAGCTACTGTACACCTCTACTTTAGGAGCATACTTACCACACTGACTGGAGCCAGCTTAGATCTTGTTGGGGTGAGGCAGTCACTTAATCTCCCTTCAAGGTAGCACAGATAGTTCGCTGTAGTCCAATGTTCCTCTGGGCGCAGAGTTCCAAGTTTGCCCAGTGTATGCTGGGTTGCCTCTGCCTGAGTGTGTGCAGTGATGCCCCAGTGTGGGTTCCCGGCCAGCTGGCTACTTGGGGTTTGCCAAGCAGTATGCCTAGGCCCGCCCAATCCCTCTCTCGAGCTTTGGGGTGGTTTGAGGTGCAGTGCGTGGTCTTACTGCCTGGGCCCCGAGTTCAGACCCACCGCTGGAGCTCACCGAGGGTGAGTTCCCGGTCAGCCGGCTGCTCAGGGTTCTCTGAGCAGTCCTTCTAGGCCTGCCCTATCCCTCATGTGTGCCTTCCCATGCTGATTTTTTCACTGTAACTTTGTAGTATAATTTCAATTCAGAATTAAGATGCTTCCTGCATTGCTTTTGTTGCCCAGAATTTCCTTTGCTTTTCTAGCTATCTTTTGTTTCCAAATGAATTTACAAGTCTTTTCTCAAGATCTGTAAGGTATGCTAATGGTATTTTAATTCGGATGGCATTAAATCTCTATAAAAGTTTTAGGTGTGTGGCCATTTTCACAAAGTTGATTCTTCCTAACCAAGAGCTGAGAATATCCTTCTATTTTCTAATATCCTCTTCAGTCTCCTTTTTTAGGGTAGTATGATTTTCAATATATAGGACTTTTACATCCTTGGTTAAGTTTATTCCTATTTCATTTTTTTAGATGTTATTTTATGTTATTTTAGATGCAATATTTAGAAATATTTTAGATGCAATATTTCCATAATTTCTCTCTGAGTGAGTTTTTTATGAATACAGGAATGCTACCAATTTTTGAGTGCTGCCTTTGGATCCAGCTACACTGTTCAATTTGTTTATTACCTCCAGTATTCTTTAATGGAGTTTTTGGGTCCTCTACATTGAGTATCATGTCACCTGCAAATAGTGATAATGAAACTTCTTCCTTTCCTATTTTTTTTCATTTATTTCTCTTTCTTGTCTGATTGCCCTGGCTAGTGTTTCCAGAACTACAGAGAATAGGAGTGGTGATAGTGGACATCCTTATCGTGTTCCTGATTTTAGAGTGAAAACTTTCATCTTTAGTCCATTTAGTAAAATGTTGGCTGTGGGTGTGTCACAGATAGCCTTTGTGAGATTGAGGTAGATACCATCCATTCCAAGTTTCTGATGGGTTTTTATCATGCACAAGTGTTGGACTTTATCAAAAGCTTTTTCTGCATCTATTGAGATGCTCATGTGGTTTTTGATTTTTGTTTTGTTGATGTGGCATATTACATTTATTGATTTGTGTGTAATAAGCCATCATTGTGTTACTGGAATGAATCCCACTTGGTCGTGATGTGTAATCTTCTTGATGTTTTGCTGTATTCTATTTGCCTGCATTTTATTGAGAATCTTTGCATCAAGGTTCATTAATCATATTGGCCTATAGTTCTTCCTGTTGGTTGGCTTTTTCTCTGGTTTTGGTAACAGAGTGATGATACTTGCCTCCAGGAATGCGTTTGGGAGTATTGCTTCTCTTTCAACTTCAATGAAGTGTTTAAAGTGTATTGGCATCCAACCTTCTCTAAATTTCTTGTAGAATTCAGCTGTGAACCTATCAGGACCTGAGATTTTCTTTGATTGTGAGTTTTTAATCACATTTTTAATTTCAATAACATATACTGTGTTATTCAAAATTGTTATATCTTCTTCATTGAGCTTTGGTAATTCATATGTTTCTAGAAATCTGTCCATTTCCTCTGTGTTTTCCACCCTATGTGAATAGAGATTTTCAAAATAGGTACTCATGATCTTTTGAATTTCCTTGCAATCTGTAGTAATTTCTCTCTTTTCGGTCGTTATGGTGTGAATTTGAGTTTTTTCATTCTTTTTCTTGATAAGGTTGCCTAGAGGTTTATCAATTTTGTTTATTCTCTCAAAAAGCAGTTCTTACATTCATTTATTCTTTTTTTTAGTTTCAATTGCATTTGTTTCTTCTCTAATTTTTATAAGTTCCTCTCTTCTACGAGCTTATGTTTTAACTTGCTCTTTCTTTTCTAGAAACTTCAGCTGTAGCATTAGGATTTTATTTGTGTTTGTTCCACTTTCTTAATGTGACAACTTATTGCTATATATTTCCCTCTTAAGACCACTTTCATTTTATCTCACAGATTATCGTATGCTGCATCCGCATTTTCATTCAACTGTAGATATTGCTTTATTTCTTCTTTAATTTCATCTGTAGCCCACTCTTTGTTCAGAAGGTTGTTATTTAATTTCCATATTTTATGGAGGTTTTGTAATTTCTTTTTGCATCAATTTCCAATTTCAGTGTGCTATGGTTAGATATTATGCATGGGATAATTTCAATAATTTTTCATTTACTTAAAAATGTTTTATGGGCTAATATATGGTCTATTTTGGATAATGTCCCATGCGTAGCTGATAAGAATGTATATTATGATGTGGTTGGGTGGAACACTATGTAAACATCTACTAAATCCATTTGCTCACAGTTGTGATTCAGTTTATTATTTCTTTGATCACTTTTTGTCTAGTTGACCTCTTGGCGGCAATGAGATATTAATGTCCCCAGTTACAATTGTGTTCTTTTTTGGTTTCTTTTTCATGTCCATTAGTATTTGTCTTATCCATTAGTATTTGTCTTATATAGTTGGGTGTTCCTATATTTGGGAGGTCTGAGCACCATATATTTTAAATTGCCCACAAAACCCAGTATTGTAACATATCATAAACTGCCTAGGCATTATCAAGGAAACCACTGTGGTTACAGAGAGAGAAAAAAGCCTTATCTTGGATGACCTTCCATTCCCAGAACACCAGCCATCCTTTATTAATTTCACCATCCTGAAACCGATGTTTGTAATACAGGTAGATCACTGAGATTTCAGTCTGTTGGTAAAGATTTTATTTTATTAGACTCATTTAAAAACTGGAAATTTGACGATGCCACTCATTAGGAACATAAAGACAACATTTTGAATTTAAAATTTTGAGCATATTACTAAAATCATACCTTTTACTGGCTGAGAATTTAAAATTTTGAGCATATTACTAAAATCATAGCTTTTATTGACTGAGAATTTAAAATTTTGAGCATATTACTAACATCATACCTTTTACTGGCTGAGAATTTAAAATTTTGAGCATATCACTGAAATCATACCTTTTATTGATTGAGAATTTAAAATTTTGAGCATATTACTGAAATCATACCTTTTATTGACTGAGAATTTAAAATTTTTAGCATATTACTAAAATCATACCTTTTGCTAGCAGTGTTTACAGTTATTTTTAGAATTATAATTTGCATAGGATTATGAATAAAAGTGACATCTCACTTTTAAAAGCAACTGAAACAGTTTAGTTTTCAGAAGATTTCTTGATTTATTGTCTAAGACATATTCTAACTCAGCAATAAACATAGATAAACTTGAGATATTTCTAGGTAAATGAATGCACTTTGAGACCATACAATTAAGTGGAATAAATCAGACATATTTATAAATATAGCATTGTCTCCATGGTATGAGAAACTGAAAGAGGAAAAAAGGGCCAAAATGTACAATAGATATTGTGAAATAGGAAGAAATTGTTCAAAAGGAAATAAGAACTATGAAGGAAGAAGGGGGTTAGAAAGGGTGGGAAAAGGGAAAAAATGATAAAAGAAGAAAAATGTGTAAGCAAAGCCACTTAAATAAGGAGGAGAAGGGGGACTGAAGTGAGGGAAGGGATTGGGGAAAGAGGAGAACTCAAGATGTATGGTAGACAGATACGGATTCCGGACGATGAATATGATCATTATGTCAATTGTACCAATAAACTTAATTTTAAGCAGGAAAAAATAAGATACATTCCTACTGTCTACCTCAACTAAACTGTATCACAATATTCAGTTTTTAAAATATTTTATTAGTGCATCATAGCAATTACATAAAATAGTGTTTGATTTTTATATATTCACGCATACATATAAATATACTGCGATCACTGCCTCATTACCCTTCCTCTCCTTTCCTCCCTCCTCCCCCTATCCTGTTCATCTTCTTTAATACCTATGACTCTACAGCATAAAGCATTTGAAAATATGCATTATTCATTATTGGCTTCCACTTATTTCTTGATTTAAGGATATTTATACATAAATCTATATTTATCATTGCAGTTAATGATAAAATTTATTTTTGTAAGATACTAATGAGCAATAGGTGAAATAGTGCAGATGGATTCCAATGGAAAGAGGTTGGGCAAACCAAGAGTAAGAAGAGCAAGAGAATGATTAAAATTTAATTCAAATTCTGATTTCATTTGAAATGTTTCCCATTATCATGGACCTGATAGATGGAGTGGAGAGAAATAAAGAAACAATCTTTTTTGAATTCAGCATGGCTGAATAGAGGAGGAGTTGTGTTGGAGTTACTCAGAGAAAATAAACTCAAAGCAGAACTAATTAGAACACAGAGAGGTACATATTTTCAGATGCTAAAATCAGTCTGAAACAAGAGCATTGAGAATAAAAATAAAAAACACAGGCATAGAGCTGAGTGTGGAAACTTCACCTGTGCAAGCATTTGACAAAGCCCTACACCCACTCATGACAAAAAGCCTGCAGAATATTACAAAAAGTGATCTTCATCTCAATCCCATAAAAGCTATGTATGACAAATAGCCAAAAGCAATATATGCACACCCATGTTTACAATAGCACGGTCTGTAGTAGCTCAACCTTGACAACAGCCCAAATGCTGTCAACTGATAAATGACTTTTAAAAAGTGGGTTTTTATACAGTGGAGTACTAGTGTGTCATCAAGAGGATAAATTTCAGACATTTCTAGCTGAATGGATGCACCTTGAGACCATACCCATAAGTCAAATAAGTCAGATGTGCATGTAACTGACACGTTGTCTCTCTAGTGTGAGAAACAGAAAGTGTAAATAAGGACCAAAATGTTAAACTGACAATGTGAGACAGGGATAAAGTGCTCAAATGCAAAGGGAAACTAGGGAGCGGGAGAGGGAAAGTAAGGAAGGAAAAAGAAAAAAATGATTAGAAAAGAATGAAAAAATAGAAACAAAGCTTTTATAGATAAGGCTGGGAAGAGAGTTTGAAAGGAGGAAAGGGGAATGGGAAAAAAGAATCAAGTTATATCACCTGCAGGTACAAATTCCCTATGATGAATGCTATCATTGTGTACACACAGAATATAGCAGTAAATCTAACTAATAAAGAAAAGGTATAGCAGTTTAAAAAAACCACTTGGTGATGCCAAAACACAGACCTGAGGCTCAGTGGAAAAGATTAGCAGATGCAATAACAACTCCAAACACAATCAGCCAACTTATCTTTGAGAAAATGGCCAAATACCTTTACTGGAAGAAAATAGCCTCTATAATAAATGGCTCTGATGCTGCCTGTTACACTGCCTGACTTTTCTTGCTTGCTCACTTTTTTTGATGTCACGTCAAATTTTTTCTTAGCAAGGAATAGTCTTCAGCTCTTTTATATGCACTCATTCCCCCATCACTGTTTCTCTTCCACTGTTTTACTTTTTTTCTTCCTACTACCTAGTACCTGGCTGCTGTATATTTAATTCATTCTCTATCATGTGCCTAATTTTGTCCATTTCTGTTGCATTAGGTACATATGAAGCACTCATAAATGCTTCTTGACCATATTTTGCATATCTGATACATTAGTCTAGTACAGACTAAAATTAGCCAGGAAGTATTGACGAACAACTTTGTCTTGAATTGTTCTTATAAGAATAACTAATGCACTTCATAATGTGTAGATTATATGAGGCTTAATTTTCAAGTTCTCCTGAAAATTGCTAAATAGAAGAAACACATTTAGGTATTTTTGCACCGCATTTAATATTGAGGAAATTTACTTTCAGACCCTTAAGTAACTCCATCAAAATCACAGAGATGGCCAGGCATGATGGCTCACACTTACAATTCCTGCACACAAGAGGCTTTGGCAGGAAGACCTGTGTGACTTTGAGGCCAGCGTATCCTACACAATGAATTCAAGGCCAGTGTGAACTACATAGTGAAATATTCTTGAAAAAAATCACAAAGATATTACAACATGGAAATGGAAGTCCAGTTCCTTAGCACAGGGCTCAAGATTCTGTGTTCATCATTCCATTTTCACAGCCAAATATTCCTGGCACTTTCTTCTGTCCCTTCCCTAATCTTCCATGCTCTAATTCATGATGCATCTTGAGAAGTGCCCCATTAGTCACACTTTATCTGATCTCTTCCCCTTCTTCAAAGTTTACTGTTTTATTTTCTTATTATTAGACTGACCCATATCAATGGTAAATAACCACTACTGCTTCTTTTAGAGCCCTCCCACCACCAAATTACAGTTCTGTTAATCAAACTTAAGATTACCTAATGAAATAAGAAATTACTGTGAGAACTTTTTACATTGAGTCCATACCAGACAGAGATTAGCATGGAGTGTTTAGTACCTTTTGAATTTCCCTTGCACACCTTGATTGTGTCAGCTGCTGGCTCTGTCCACTTCAAGTGTAAGCTTTGGGGGATCCTGTAATGGCAAAATAGAGAGAAAGAGCATTCATCGATACTCCAGGAGACTCAGTCAAATCTTGAGCTATGTGATTGTGCAGTGAGTTACAGGAAAGCATAGAAGAGCAAGCCAAGAGAGTTAGTGAAACCAAAAAGTAGCTCTACAGCACACCAACAGTGGTGATGTGGTGACTCAATAGGGTAGGTAACCCTACCACTCTGCAGGCTGCGTTCAGTCTAAACATTGCCCTGACCAATTTAGCATATGTTGTATGCATCCAAGAATAGTTATTCTGGAATAAACTAACATTTCAGGACTACCCTGATATCAGGTAGATTTCTATATTAAAAAGCTCTGAAATAAATGTCTCCATTTAAATATTTCTGCTAGGAGAAGTATCTCAGTTACTTAACATCAATTTTAACTTTCAATTACTGTATTTCATTTTGTGAGTTTCCTCTTATTAATTGTGTTTCCTCTTATTAATACTTCTTTTTACAATGTTACCTAATTTTGTATATTTTCATGTGTTTTGGTAGTGAAGGAAATTTAAAAACCTAGATGCAGAATGTATATGATCTCAGAGTCAACACTGAAACTTAATAGTTATTCTCTATATGTCTCATGGAAGGAATAAAAATACAAGGCAATGGCACAGAAAACCTATTCTCAAATAATAACAAGAATTTCACAAATCTGGAAAACCATACAGACATTCAGGTACTGCATACATTTGGAAACCCAAGAAGTATAACAAAAACAGAATATATCTACATCATATTTTAGTTGAAATGCCAAAAATTTCAGAACAAAGAAAGTTTATTAAAAGCTTTCAGAGAGAAAATCTACATGGCCTATAATCACAAACCTATGATGATAAAGGCATATTTTAAAATTGAAGCCCTAAAGGCTAAGGAGGCCTGGAGTTTTGTATTCCAAGCCCTCACAAAGTATAGCTTCCAAACTAGTTTACTGTGCTAGTCAGTTTCTTCTTCCTGTAACACAACACCCGATACAGAAATTTAAAGGAGGAGAGATTTAGTTTAACTCAAGGATTCAGGGGTTTCATTCCATGGTTAACTCTCTTCAAGTCAAGAACATCATAGTGGAGAGGCTTGGCAGAAGAGAGCTGCTCACATCACATGGTAGCCTGGGAAGAGGACCAGGCATATAATGCCAGAAAAGAAGGGAATAGTACAGTACCCAAGGTCATCCCTTAGAACCCACCCAGACACACACAGAAGAGTGGCCTTCTAATCCCCTCAACATTTCTTTTTTTTCCTATTTTTTCTAATTAATTTGAAAGAGTAAAACAAAAGGGGGCAGTACAGAGCAGATCAGAACAGGACAACATAGGCAACACAGTAGTTTCCATTAAGACAACTGGACATCAACAGTAGCTAACACCATATCTCTTACTCTGCTATAGTTGAGCATAGTTTCAAATACAATAATATCAAACACAACACAATAGTATAAAGCCATGCATAGAGTGAAAGAATTACAGGGCTTTCTGAATCAAATAACAGAAAATGATCAATGGGTACTGTAATATCTCATTTTTGATAAAAAATTAAGTTTGAACTATCATACATATTCAAATTCCAATAAGGCATAATGTGATATGTAGAACCAACGGTAGTAGAACAAAAAAAGCATGGTAGGCCTTCTAAGAAGGATGATATTAAATCAGAAATAGCTGTCATAATGTTTTCTTCAAAACAGCTGTTCATATCATCACGTATGATATAGTCAAACAAAACAGGATAAAACCATTCCAACTGATGATTGAAAACTTTGAAAGACTTCAAAGCTATGAGATCGGGACTCATGCTTACCATAAAGTCTTATATACTCTATCAAATCTCATATAGGGAGACTATTTGGTATTTACCCTTGTGAGTTTGGTTTATTTCACTTAAGAGAATGGTCTCAAGTCGTGTCCATTTATTTATAAATATCTCGATGTGATCATTGTTTATAGCTGAGTAGTACTCCATTGTATAAAAATGCCACAACTTTTTTATCCATTCCTCAGTTGATGGGCACTTAGGTTGATTCCAAGATCTGGCTATTACAAATTGTGCTGCTATAAACATGGGTGCACATATATCACTGTGGTATGATGTTTTCAGTTCTTCTGGGAATATGCCTAGAAGCGGAATAGCTGGGTCAAATGGGACTTCCAAACCCAGCTTTTTGAGGAATCTCCAGACTGACCTCCACAGTGGTTGCACAAGTCTACACTCCCACCAACAGTGTAGAAGAGTTCCTTTTCCCCCACATCCCCTCTGACACTTGTTGTTGGTAGTGTTTTCTATCTCCACCATTCTTTCTGGAGTGAGATGTCATCTCAGTGTGGTTTTAATTTGCATTTGTCTCATGACTAATGATGATGAACATTTTTCATGTATTTATTTGTATTTATCATGTATTTATCATGTACTAGAAATAATAGCCAGAGCAATAAGACAGGAAAGAGAAATAAAAGGAGTAAAGATAGGAAAAGGGGAAGTTAAATTATCATTATTTGCAGATGACATGATACTTTACATAGAAGACCCCCAAGACTCTATTGAAATACTCCTAGATATAATTAACAAATTCAGCAAGGTAGCCGGATACAAAGTCAATACACAAAAATCAATAGCATTTCTATACACTAACAACAAAAGTACTCAGAGAGCAATAAGAGAAACTACACCCTTTACACTATCATCCAAAAAAAATGAAATACTTAGGAATCAATCTCACGAAAGGAGTAAAAGATCTATACTGTGAAAACTATAATACCCTGAAAAAGGAAATCGAAGAGGACCTCAGAAAATGGAAAGACATCCCCTGTTCATGGATAGGAAGAACAAACATTGTAAAAATGGCCATTCTCCCAAAATTACTATACAGATTCAAGGTCATCCCAATCAAAATGCCACTAACATACCTCATAGATCTACAGAAATCACTCCTAATATTCATCTGGAACCAAAAGAGACCTAGAATAGCAAAGGCAATTCTACGCAACAAAGGCAAGGCAGGAGGCATCACAATCCCCGACTTGAAATTATACTACAAAGCTACAGTGATAAACCCTCAGCATTTCTTAAACCAGACAAGTGGACAGATTGTCTTAGTCATCACAATACAACCCTTGTCAACTTGATAACCACCAATTTAAACCATAGTTAATCTCCAAATGAACACAATAATAGTTTACCTCACATTGTATGATTACATTGCATACACCAAAAAAATGTAATAATTAGTTTCCCAAGGTCAACAGTACCAGTATCTTCTCTTTTATTTTTGTAACAAAATGGATCATGACCCAGACTTTACAAAAACAAAAAGAGAGAACAAATAATATTCATTGTATAAGTCGGTTCATACCAATTTCCAAATCAATGCTTTAACAGTTCAGCATATAAAATACCTATGTATAGGGCTATAAAGTAAATATGATAAACTTCTAGCTGAGAATTTAGGTGAATAACATGAAACAGTGTGTTTTACTACTTTGCTACTTTCCATCCGGTTTGAGATTTTTAAAACCAGAAGGACAAGGAAGTGTTAGAAATCATCCAAATCTAAAGTAAACTGTTTTGGTGTAGTAACAGGGCTGCTCAATGGCAATGAAAACAATTATCAAAGTGTGGCATGGGGACAACATGGGAAGAACTGTGCCCTGGTGATGACAGAGAGCACGGTGGGTAGCTGCTGTGGTGGCGTTTTGTCCTCCATGTGTAAATGCATGTATTTCCTTTATACATACTGATTACACTATGCATATAAGTTCTGTGCGATTTTGGAAGACCATGTTGGGAAGGCCCAAAGGTCATCGGTGGAAACTAGCTGTAGCTAGCACAGCTACGGTATTCAGAGTAGCACAGGGCTGTAATTCCAGCCCTTGGGAGGATGAGGCAGGGAAGTCGCTTTCAATTGAAAGCCAGTCTGGGCTGTGATTTCAAGGCCAGCCTGAACTGCAGAGCTAGACTCTATATCTGAAAGACCAAAAGCAACCTGAACATTATTGGATGTGTATTTCACAAGAGGAAAAGCATAAAAACAGAAAAATTGCTACACACTTGAAAAAAAATTAATTTTAAAGAATAAAATTTTGCTTCATAAGAAATAAACATAAATGATGGGGATTTGGCTAACTGAATGCTGTTTTTTACTTTAGATCAATCATCCAAAGGTGCTTTCCATGGACTTTGCATTCTCCAGTACCTGAGATTCAGTGCTTGTTATGGATTAAAAACTGGTGATCAACTTAACACCAGTGGAATTAAATCACCCTGGTGTTGAGCGTAGATGTTCCACCTGAGGAAATTTTCCAGCATAAATGGAGACATGGAGAAGGAGAAGAGAGGTCTTCAGGCACTGAGGCACTGTGGGTTCTCCTATGTGTTGCTGTTTGAGCCATTGGTTCTCCTGGATTAGCTCTGGTCCTTACAGTGAGCATTGCTTCCTGGCTCCAGAGAGGAACACGTGTGCCATTTAATCACCAGGACAACTCATAATGCTGGCTTCCTCGCATGTACTCAACTGTATTTATCATTAGAGGAACTCGGGACCTCCGTGTCACTGAGGATGGCTGTGGTGCTTTTGAGGGCAGCCCTGGTTTTTATTATGAGTGTGACTTCTCGGCTCCAGTGTAGAACCCTCAACCTACCAGCACAGCTCCTTCACCTCACTGGCATAGACTTTCTAGCTTCCACCGCTGACCTTTGGGCTTCCCAGGACAGATCTGTAAAATGGACTGGTGTGAGTCCTTTTCATGGGCTCTAGACCTCCAGTTGGACTTGTGGGAAGCATTGTCATGGGCTCTGGATTTTCACCTGGACTCATGTAGGACATTGCTGTGGGATTCAGACCCTTGGCTGAATATTCTGTGTCTTTGGTGTTATGGGTAGGTTTCCTGCACTTCCTTGTGTTAACTCTGGGTGACCATCATGAAACAATATTATAAATCCCAAGTCCTGATTCTAATTGTTCACCTTATAACCCTTAACTACACCAGTGCCCCACAAATACTTGTCCCTGTCATCTTATAGTGTCACTTCCTTCATCAGCAAAGTAGAAATTATAGCTGTGATGTTAGATGTTGTGAGAATCACGTGCAATCATCTTTTTTTATTTTATTTAAAGAGAAAAAATAAACAACAATACAAAACAGAAAAAAAGGTAGAAATAATAAAGAATTCCAAAGGGAAAAAATAAAAGAACAAAAAAACACTAAGAAATCACTACTTGATAAATTACATACTGTTATCGTGGAAATAGTTGTTCACGTTACAAAATTAAAGCATATGACGTAGACATTCAAACAGTGTGACTGTTAACAATTCTATTTAACGATCTAACAAAAACAGTAGTATGGTCATCTATCTTACAAACTTAAACATACATGCAGTTATATCCTTTAGAACACTTTCTTTTCCTCTCTTTTTTACAATATCAATAACACATTTTGGGTTTTATTGCTCCTACAGTTCTTATTACACTTTGTACTAGAGACATAATGTGATATTTATAAATATGAGACACAATGTTATATTTATAAATATGATTCTTACTTATTTCACTCTTGAGGAAGGTCTCAAATTGCTTCCATTTCCCTTTAAAGGCCTCCAGATCATCCTTCTTCATAGCTCAGTAATAATCCATTGTATAAAAACACCACATCTTTTTCATCCATTCTGCGGTTGATGGGCATCTTGGTTGTTGTATTCAAGATTTAGCTATTACAAATTGTGCTCCTATAAAGAAGGGTGCACATATATCATTGTGATATGAACTTCTCAGGTTTACTGGGAAAATACCCAGGAGGAGAATAGCTGGGTTGAATGGAGCTTCCAGTCCTGGTCTTCTCATAATTCTCCATACTGATTTCCATAGTGGCTGTACCAGTCTACACTCCCATCATCAGTGGAGCAGTGTTCATTTTTTCCCCTCATCCTCACCAACAATTGTCATCAGTTGAGTTCTTGATGGCAGCTATTCTTTCCGGACTGAGATAAAATCTCAATTTTGTTTTAATTTGCATTTGTGGAATACCAGTGATGGTGACCATTACTTTACGTGTTTGTTTCTCATTTGGTATATCTTCATCTGAGAGCTGTGTTCATCTCAGATGCTTATTTTTGGAGAAGGTTTTTGAATTTGGAGGACTTGATGTATATTAATTCTTTATATGTTTGTGATAGAGGCCGTTTTCTGAGGGGTTGCTGCAAAAATGCTTTCCCATTTTTTTTTCACTCTGTTGGTGATTCTTTTGAAGTGCAGGAAAGTTTCAATAATATGAGATCTCAGTTGTTGATTCTCTGAAGAATTTCCTATGCCATTTGCATTTTGTTCATGAATTCTCTGCCAGGATCTATGTCTCCAAGAATTGTACCTACCTTATCTTCCAGTAGATTTAGTGTTTGTGTTTTAATGTTTAGGTCTTCGATCCATTGAGACTTTAGTTTTGTGCATGATGATAGGCATGGATCTAGTTTCAGTCTTCTGCATGTGGAGAGCCAATTTTTTCCAGCATCATTTATTAAAGAGGCTATCCTTCTTCCAGTGAACATGTTCAGACCCTTTGTCAAATGTCAGGTGGCTGAGTGTCTTGGTATTTATACTTGCATCTTCTAATCTGTTCCATTGATCCTCAGGTCTATTTCTTTGCCAGTGCCATGCTGATTTTATCACTTTGGCTTGGTAGTACAGTTTCAAGTCAGAAATTGAGATGCCTTTTGCCTTGTCTTTATTTCCCAGAATTGCCTTTGCTATTCTAGGTTTGTTCTGGTTCCAAATAAATTTTAGGAGTGTTTTCTCTAGATCTGTGAGGTATGTCAATGCCATTTTGATTGGTATTGCATTAAAACTGTATAACAGTTTTGGGAGTATGGACATTTTCACAAAGTTTGTTCTTCCAAGTCAAGGGCAAGGAATATCCTTCCATTTTCTAATATCCTCTTCAATCCCCTCTTTTAGCATAGTATAATTTTCAGCATATAGGTTTTTCACATTCTTAGTTAGGTTGATTCCTCTAAGTATTTAATTTTTTTGGATGCTATTGTGAAGAGTGATATTTCCATTTATTTTTCGCTTGTTGAGTTTCTTGTTGTGTACTGGAATGCTATTGATTTTTCAGCATTAACTTTGTAGCCAGCTATACAGCTAAATTTGTTTATTACCTCTAGTAGTCTTTTAATGGAGTTTTTTTTGGATCTTCTATATAGAGTATCATGTCATATGCAAATAGTTGTAATTCAAATTCTTCCTTTCCTTTCTTTATTCCTTTTATTTCTCTCTTTTTTTCTGATTGCCCTGGCTAGTGTTTCCAGAACTATATTGTAAAGGAGTGGTAATAGTGGGCATCCTTGTCCTGTTCTTGATTTTAAAGTGAAAACTTTCATTTTTGCCCATTTAGTATAATACACTGGCTGTTGGTTTGTTATAGCTGGCCTTTATAAGGTTGAGGTAGACACCATGTATTCCAAGTTTCTGAAAGGTTTTTATCATGAACATGTGTTCGACTTTATCAAAAGCTTTTTTTGCATCTATTGAGAGGACCATGTGTTTTCCATTTTTGGATCTGTTGATATGATGTATCACATTTATTGATTTGCATATGTTAAACCATCCCTGCATTCCTGGAATGAATTCCACTTGGTCATGATGTATAGTCTCTTGATGATTTGTTACATTCTATTTGCCAATATTTCATTGAGAATCTTTGCATTAATGTTCATTAGAGAGATTGGCCTGTAGTTCTCTTTTTTGCTTGGGTCTTTCTCTGATTTTGGTATGAGCGTAATACTTGCCTACAGGAATGACTTAGGGAGGGTTGCTTTCTTTTCAATTTCATTGAAGGCTTTAAGGAGTATTGGCATGAAATCTTCTCTAAATTTCTTGTAGAATTCAGCCATGAATCCATCAGGACCTGAGCTTTTCTTTGCTGGTAAGTTTTTTTTTTATTACATTTTCAATTTCAATAGGTGATATTGGGTTGTTGGAAATTGTGCTTTGGTAGTTCATATGCTTGTAGATATCTGTCCATTTCCTCTTTTTTTTCCTCTTAATGTGAGTAGAGATTTTCAAAGTAAGTATTTATGATCTTTTGAATTTCCATGCAATCTGTAGTAATTTCCAACTTTTCAGTCCTTATTGCTTGAATTTGGGTTTTTTCTTTCTTTTTCTTCATAACGTTAGCTAGAGGTTTGTCAATTTTATTTATTCTCTCAAAAAAACAACTTTTTGATTCTTTGTATTGATTTTTAGTTTCAATTGCATTGATTTCTGCTCCAATATTTACCATTTCTTCTCTTCCATGAGCTTTGGGTTTAACTTGCTCTTCTTTTTCTAGAAGATTGAGATGAAGCATTAGGTTGTTTATTTGTACAGGAAATAAAATAGTTTTATGTTAAAAAGCACAGTACTCTGAAAAAGGAGACTAAAGAAGATATCAGAATATGGAGATACATCCCTTCTTCTTAGATACACAGAGCTAATGTAATGAAAACTTCCTTACATTCAAAATTGTTATACAGACTTAATGTAATCTCAATTGAAATCTCAATGGAATAACTGAAAGAAATAGAGAAATTGATTGTGCAATGCATATGAAACCACAGTGGACCAAGAATGGCAAAAGGAATTCTGGGCAGCAAGGGCAAGACAGGAGGCATGACAGTGTAGTATTATTTGAAGTTATACTACAAAGTTACAGTGATCAAAAACTACCTGAGACTAGCAAAGAAGGAGACCTGAAGATCAATGCAATATAATAAAAGACTCATAAAGAGCTCCAAGCACACAGAGCTAACTTATCTTTGACAAAGCAGCTAAAAATAAGGGGCCTTCACTGGAAGAAAGATAGTCTCTTTAACCAATTGTGCTAGGGAAACTGGCTTTCCACATGCCAAAGAGTCATAATTCTCAACATACACTCAAAATTATTGAAATGGGTCAAAGTTCTAAATATAAAATCAGAAACAATCTGCTGTAACATAGAGTAAGGAAAACTTTCAACATAGATGTAGGCCAAAATCTTTATGAACACAACCGTATCACACAAGAAATAGTATAAAAGAATCAACAATAAGGATCTCACTATATTACAAAGCTTTTTCACAGCAATAGAGATCACCAGCAGTGTAAAGAGACAGGACAACCCATAGAATGGGAAATCTTTTTATCAACTACTCCTCAACAAAGAACTATTATCTAGAATATATGAAAAACTTTTTAAAAAGTCAGACTGCCCCCAAATGAAACTCAATCAAAAAATGGGCATCTGAAACAAATAGATATTTCTCAGATGAAGAAGAACAAAGAGAATTTAAATATATGAAAAATGTCCAATATCATTCTTACTTGAGAAATACATATTCAAACAACCCTGAAATTCTATGTCCCTTAAGAAAGAGTGGATATGATCAAGAAATTAACCACTAACAAGTGCTGCTGGGGATGTGGGGGAAAAGGAACCATTCTATACTGTTGGGAGGAAGTAAACTGTTGGAATCACTATGGAAATCAATATGGAGATTACTCAAAACACTAAAGCTAAAAGGTTCCATTTGATACAACTTTGGCCGGCCCTTCTGCATATCTCCCCAAAGTGCTAAAAGTATCATTCACACTGCTATAGCAATATCCATGTTTTTATACCTTCCAGTCAGGGGCCATGGGTACCTGCATCTCTGCCTTGAAAGGCAGGAACTGAAGACATCTTGAGAGGTTCCTTTAGGGGCCTGTCTGCCTGTGCTCTGTGGAAGCCTGGGTTCTCTCAGTGCCAAAGACCTAGCACCCCAACCAAAGGCAGCACTGTCTCTGGTCCATGGGGTCTCTTTGGGGCCTGTAGATGGCATGGAAGATGTAGTGGGACTCCGCTACTGGTTGGCACCTAAAGCTAAAGTCCTATCTCTTCAGGTGCTGTGAACATCACCTGCTGCATTATGGGTGAAACGTGGAGGTGCCTCACATTCCCCTCATTCTCTCAGGAGGACACTGATCATGTGGCAGCTCTTGATGCAGGTTTTAAGGTTAGACAATCATGCAGGCCCCTGAACATGTCAATAGTGTGGCCCACAGTAATGAGTGCTACACTGGTGCATCAGGTGGGCCTGGAAGCCCTGGAGCCACTGGAGACAGGGAATGTGCCAGAATAGAAGGCTCTGTGGCCCAGGAGTGTCCTCAGAACCAGGCAACAGTACAGGGTCCAGTGCCCAGGAGAGGTGCCTGAGCCTCAGCTGGAAACCCAACTCATAAACGTCTGGAGATGTATCCTTCCTGAGGGACTGGCTGGAGGGACTGGTGGGGGTCAGGAGGGGGTAAACAGGAGCCCCATGGGGACAGGAGAAGAGGAGGGAACCCCGGGGGCTCGAGGAAGCAGGGTGGGGTGGGACCAAGTTGTCAGGAGGCTCAGGGGCAAAGAAACCCTGCCAGGTATCCAGATGGAGAAAGCAGCCTCGATCACAGTTGCCTTAACCAGGTGTCCACCAGCCACCTCATTGTGCCGTTCTGCTATTCCATGGATGCTGATGTTACCTTCATGCTCCTGGCGCCAGGACCTGAGCGCCTTGCACATGGAGTTCAAAGAGAGCTCACAGGTGCAACCACTATGGAAATCAATATGGAGAATTCTCAGAAGACTAGGATTGGAAGCTCCATTCAACTCAGCTATTCCCCTCCTGTGTATTTTCCCAGAAAAACTGAAAAGTTAAAATCACAGTGATATATGTGTACCCATGTTTATAGCAGCACAATTTGTAATAGCTAAATCTTGGAAACAAGAAAGATGCCCATCAACTGCAGAGTGGATGAAAGTGATGTGGTCTTTTTACACAATGGAATATTACTCAGCTATGAAAAAGGATGATCTTGAGGCATTCATAGGGAAATGGAGACAACTTGAGACTATTCTCATTAGTGAAATAAATAAGAATCATATTTATAAATACCACATTGTGTCTCTAGTATAAAAAGTAAAAAGAGCTGTAGGAGTAATAAAATCCAAAATGCGTAATTACTACTGTAAAATAGTGAGGAAAAGAAAGTGCTCTAAAGGATATAACTGCATATATCTTTAAGTGTGTAAGATAGATGACCATATTACTGTTTTTGTTAGATTGTTGAGCAGAACTGTTAACAGTCTCACTGCTTTAATGTCTGATTTTTATGCTTTCATTTTGTAACTAGAACAACTATTTCCAATGATGACAGTATGTAACTTATCAAGTAGTGATTTCTTAGTGTTTTGTTTTTGTTTTTTGTTGTTGTTCTTTTATTTTTTCCCTTTGGAATTCTGTATTGTCACTATCCTTTTTCTGTTTAATGCTTGGTTGTTGTTTTTGTTTCTCTTTAAATAAAAAAAAAAAACAAAGAGAGCTCACAGTTAGAGACCATAACATGCATGTGTAAACTATGGGCAGCGGGCTGGGGGTGCAGGGAGCAGCAGGTGTCTGAGGCTAAAAGGATGTCCAGGGGACAGGCTCAGATTCCAGAGATTTAGTCTAAGGAGAGAGTGATTTTCAGGGCCTGACAGGGGCACTGTAAGTGATAAGCCAAAGGACTAGAAGAGAAAAGAGAGCTGAGCACTGTTGGTGTGATTCTGTTTCCCTCCCCTTTAGCAGATTAACTGCAGAAACTTCCTACATTTTGGAGGTTTCTGTGACCACTTTCCTGAACCAGCTTTGGCAGTGATTCCTCTGTTGGAAGATTAGTTTCCATAGGGTCTGGACAAGCCTCAGCTGCAAAAGAAAATTTTGTTTTCTTCATCTATCTTCTAGCCCTGGGCAGTGACTTCCCTGGGGCTGGGATTCTTGCAGTGCCCTGCCACTTTCTGTAGATGGGCCCTATTGCTTCTCTTCACTGCCATCTGGTGCATAAATGTTTGTTCATGCTGTGAATAAAATGAACTGCTGTTCCATGTCTGAGTTTCTTTTTAGCTTTTGGTCATCCACATCACCCTGCCTTTGTCTTCTGGGCATGAGAGATTCTGGGATTTAGACAAGGTAATTGTGAACAATTTAGGAAATGGAAAAACATAAAAATCAATTAGGTCTTGCTGCCCAGCAATAACTACTCTCAGCATTTTGAACCATATTTGTACTTTGAGAGTTCTTCTCATACTTGAAATATGTCACAACTGAAAATGTAAAAGACTTCATTTGCAATATAATGTTAGATTTTTCCCTGAAATTTTTCCATGTAACATGACTTTGACCTCTTTCTTAAAAAAGTGTTCAAAACTGTGTTACTGACTAGAATAAAAATATATGTATTATAATGTAATAGCTGAATATTTAATGTCCCCACAGTCCTTCCACTCCCCATGTTGTCTAAGGAGAGCTCACACGGATTCATCACATTTGTCTCTGCACACATGGGGTTTTGCTTGCCATTGATTCCATGTCATAAAGACACACTCATTTACTTGTAAAGCTACTAATTTGAGGTTCTGGTTCTACAGTACAAAATTTCTCACCAGGAATGTTGTCCTGGCACAGAATGCTGGTTTCCTCACACCATTGTTGCTAGGTCATTTTCTTGGTGTGAAAAAAACAAACAAACAGAAAAAATAACACAATTAGTTTCTTACTTCACTGGAGAAGAGTAATTAAGGCAGAAACAATGGGAAAAATAATTTTGGTTTTCTTTTCCTCTGTCAGATCAGTGAAGAAAAATGTTAGGACAATGAATTGAGGTTCTGGCGAAAGAATGGCGGCAGTGTTGGGAAAAAATACTTAGAAGTAACAGGCTGGCAACTCAGCCTGAACGCTTCTGCACATACATAGAAAGCAGGGTTATGGTTGAGTAAGAGTGTGATGTGCTCCACAGGCCGTCGGTCTGCTAAGAGATTGCATAGGCAGCAATCAGTCTTCCCTTTTCCTGCCGCTAGGCAGATGCACCCACTCCACATCCATCCTCAAGAAGGCCACATCTGACAGCGCATCACTCACACATAGTTTGTCTGCAGTGTGCATGGGGACTGGTGACCCGATGGGTATTAGTCACTCAATGAGTGTCAGTGCCCTCACGTATACTACACAGTGATGTCCTAAGCAGTCCCATAGTTACATGCAGAGATTTCATCTCTGAGGGTCCAGTGAAGGCTAAAGAAAGCCCTGAGTTTGGTAGTCTGATGCAGAATGATTGTCATCCTTTTAAGAAAAGACAGGGGCTCTGGTGCTCTCCCAGGACACAGGTTCTAGGGAGAGCACATGTGAGTGGCTGACAATAAGCCGGGGGCAGAGTTCTCACCAGAAAGAATTTACCAGCACTTTCATCCTGGCAGCTGCCTCTAGAACAGTGAGAAAACAAGTCTCTTACTTTAGCCAGCGAACCAGGGACATTTGTCATGGCTGGCTGAGGAAATTAAATATAATTTACTTTACTGAAAGAAAAATAAACACATGCTTTATTTTCAATTTTTATTTTTATTGGTGAATATCTGCAGTACACAATGATTGCATTCCTCTAGGGAGTTGCTACATGTGCATAACAGAGCTATTATGACAGGAGCTAGTGTAGATAAGTGGAATGAGATACTGACACTCCCACAGAAAATGGATAGTATGGGCATTATCTTCCCAGACATTCACATTTTAAAGAGATGGGTCCTAGGTCCTAGAAAAATAACTTACTTGGTCCTAAAGTTGGCAAAATGCCTTTATCCTTCTTTTAGCTTTGAAAATTATTCATATCCATTTCAGAGACAGTGAAAACATTTACAAGTCTCCTTAAAAAGACTTTAGCAAGAGGAGGAGGTATGTCTTCTATAAGAATAATTAAGCCCCTTTTCTTTAATTTGCACATATGCTTACAATAGTTCTATAACATATATTGTACAGTATCCTGCTTGCATTTAGTAGCAGTTTTTTCTTTCTTTAGGATCTCTATCCCTTTTATTTACTTATTTAATTGCCCTTAATTCTTGCTGCTTTGTATCTCTAGTAGTTTCTGTTTCAATGACTGCCAGTTTCAGCCCCTTTCCATGATGGCTGGGAACTTCTGCGTTGTAGAGGGATCCATGAGCTGTGTTCTGGGATGTTGTTTGGTGACTTGGAAAGCTTTGATCTTTTGTAATCTTATGGGGGATGAGAGCAGCTCTAGTAGTAGAAAAATGATTCCACAGGGTGCAGCCCAGAATGCCTGAGAGTCCTGCTAGTGGTTCCTGAAGGATGAGGCTTACTGTCCTCCTCATTTCCATGGTGGGTTCAGCCACTGATCTCTGCTCTCCTGGAGAGCTGGGCTGGTGTAAATTTCATCCACCTGAGGTCAGATCCTTTCCCAGGCCCCACTGTTTCCTCACATGCTTTTGGTCATGTGTGCCCTGCTGAATCCTCAAATGGGTCCCACTGAGGACAGGCAGGGCTCCTTATCTCGGCAACACTCTCTTCTCTGGCCCTCTGACCTGAAAGCATCAAGTACCTAAACTCTGACCCTTGTTCATGTCTTAAACTTCAGAATTTTCTGGGCTTAGATTTCCATCTGTCTCTTCCCTGTCCTCTCCTTAGTTTTTCCTCTTTTCCTTTCTTTTTTGATTTATATTGTATAAGATCTGTTAACTGATTCATAGATGAGAATCATGTCTTCCAACACAGTGTCCTATATAATCTCCCAGTGTTCTGGAAATCTGACATCAAACAAATGGAAGACACTTTGCACCAAGGAATTGGAAGTTAACTGTGTATTACTCCATCAGACTGGCAGGTTTATGTCCAAAATTCTAGCATCGACTGAGAGTGAAACAAATTTATATACACTTCATAAGCAAGAAGTATGAAAGCTGACAGCAGTTTATCCTATAATTGGCTGCATGAATTGAGTCATGATTTCAAGCACGTTAGTCATGAGGTTTTTTTATCATAAGGTGGGAGAACATAGGGCAGCAGCAGTGTTTGAGGGGGTGGTTGAACTATGCATGGCCTTGACTAGTTTTTCATGGATGGGCAGTTCTTAAAAACAGTATATTTGCAGGTGAGACAGTACAGCAAGCCCAGATAAATGTGGTCAGACTGAGTCAGGTGGGACTATTTCTGAGTTGAAGCTGTGTGGTGAGTCAAAGCTAACTGAGTCTAAAATCTAACTATGTGGTGGGCTGGATGAGCACATCTTATTTTAACAGACAGTTAGACTTGATTGTCACTTCTCTGTAACACCACTGCACTGTACCATTATGGTTCAAGTATATTCTCTCCATTTTCATGAGAATGCTAAAATTTACCATGTTTTCCCGTCTTTGGCTTAGTTCCTATGATCGTAAAAAGATAATATTTCAAACCATCTGCTTTGTCCTCTGTTGGCCTGGTTCTTCTAGTCTGATGGACTACATAGATAAACATTCTCAGAATTCCTGTTTTTCTGAACTGGAAACCTAATCTAACATCATACATAATTATCGTTACTTTTTTGTTTTGTTTTTGGTGTTAGCTTTGTTGGTTTGTAGCAGGTTTATTGAGCACAATTCATATACTTCAAATTCTATCCTATTAAGACCTAAGAATTTGAGTCCATAGAGCTGGTTGTAGAAAACTTAGGACAGCAACTGTTATTGTCTTTTGTGATAATGGGAACTTCACTGTTTGTAACATATTGCTCAGGACAGCAACTGTTATTGTCTTTTATGGTAGTGGAAACCTCACTGTTTGTAGGTTATTGCTCAGGACAGCAACTGTTATTGTCTTTTGTGATAATGGAAACCTCACTGTTTGTAGGTTATTGTTCAGGACAGCAACTGTTATTGTCTTTTGTGATAATGGAAACCTCACTGTTTGTAGGTTATTGTTCAGGACAGCAAGTGTTATTGTCTTTTGTGATAATGGAAACCTCACTGTTTGTAGGTTATTGCTCTGTGTGTGTGTTTGCCCCCATGATCAGCCATTCATGCCAACTCAGTGTATATCTCTGCCTCCTTACACGAAAATAGTAAAAGTCAAAACCATGTAGCATGATATTTTGTTCACATAATTTCCAAACTCTGTGTGCACAGTGAAAGCTGACTTATGCCCAAGCAGAGTGATTGTCTCTGATCACTGTAGTCACAGGTCCTTCCAGACACCTCCAGTTTTCTCTTCCCTGTGCTTATCCTTTTCCTGAAATGTGACACGAGCTTGGAGAGTGCTAGCAAAGGATGCCAAGTGCCTGGCTTTGAGAAGAAAAAGCAGTGAAGGAGCCTCTCTTTCAGTGATTATTTTTAGTTTTTCATGGTGTTGGTTCCCAACTTCAGATGGTCAATGCCTGCAAGTATTCAACAGAAAAGACTGGGAGAGCCTGGAGAATTTTTATGGCTTTCAATGTGGGTCACAGAGGCATTACATGTTGTGGCATTTCTCAGACCTGAGGTTACAGGAGGGTAGATTCAGGGAAGGTGAAGACGATGACTTTACAGGACAATTTCCAGGACCTACTCTTTCCACTTCACAGGGCTAGACAGGGTTGTTTCTGGGCATCAGGTCTGGTCCTGACATATTCTCTGCCCCAGCAACCCAGGTGGTCTTTTCTGAGAGGGAAAGCTCAGCAGTGTCTCTGCCCTCTGAGTTGGATGAGTCTTATTTTGGGGCTCTTCACTGAGAGCAACTGGTATGGAAGACAAACATACTAAGAGAGGAAAGGGAGCAAAAGTGGTTTTTGAGGGTCACTGGGAACAAAGAGGGCAGAAAGCACAAAGGATGTCAGGGATGTATAGAGGATAGAAAGGAACCACAGCATGACTCTAAAACCTCTGCCAGAGCCAAGGGAATCGGAGGTGATTAGGGGGTTGCTACAGAAGACTCTTTCCCAGGAAGATGGTGAAAGGGGCGGTCAGGTCTTCTTTTTATTGAAACCTTGGGATCTTTCTTATTCTAACCCATGTGGTGGGATGGATATCTGGGAGCAAACAGATGTTTGAAGAACAAAGATGCCTGCACACTTGGGAGGGACAGGTGTGAGACCAGAGTGGTGTGACATTGGCAGAGCTGTGCTCACTGGGCCTAGCTTCTGCAGCTCTGATTCCTTCTCCGTGTCTCCCCTCTTGCCGCCAACTGAGGGACACACTTTGCACATTGCGTGGGAACCCACCTCAGCCCATTTTCTGCTGTCGCCAGATCCAGGCACCAAAGTGGCATCCAGTGAGTCTTGAACGAGAACTCCGAGGTCTTTCCATCTTGGTCTTTTTCAACTGGTAAGTCCTCCGTGTGTTTCCACATGAATAGCATTTATCTTTGCAGAATCGAATCAGGACCCCAGAATTGTTGTAATAAGAATGGATGATGCTTTTTCTTCTGCCCCAAGTGTTCTTTGGCTGTGATTTTTTGATTGTTATATTTGCAGTCCCTCCAAGTGGCATCCATGTCAGAACTATGCTGGTCTCTCACTCATAGAGTCCCAGAGCCTCACAGGGGAACTACTGGGCAGTCACAGGGAGCCATGTGCTGAAATGTTAGTTCATGTTTCATCATGGAATCCTTACTGGAAAAATTTAGATTCAACCTCTTGCAGTGCAATATCTCTTTGAAGTAAATGGCATGTTGTTTTATAATGCATATTTGTTTCTTTTGGAAAGTTGATGCCAAAATGATAGTTTCAAATAGCAAATTTAGTGTTGTTACTATAGCCCTAAAACTCTCCACATAATCACCACCATCAAATCTAGGGTTCTTGCCCAGAACTGTTTTACTCTGTCATCTTTGTCTGGTTGAAGTTAGATCAAGTATATATCCTTATGAAAGAGGGCTTGCTCATAAATCAGTTCCTGTAAGCCTATTCTTCCTGGAAACTTCAACCAACCTTCTCTGCCCATACACCATACCCAATATTATGTTCCACACGTCTGCCTTATCTATCCTTTTCTGACAGTGTTATTCTAAATGTTTTATAATTTTTTACCAATGCCTTATTAGCCTAATACATAGTTTCTACAAAGCCAGGCAGGAGACATTCTGAATTACTTAACAAACGATATTTATGGAGTGCTCCCAATGAAATTACTTATCTCAGGTAGATTATTCAACCTCCATATTGCAAGAACAAGCAGAATCACTGAATTGACACCCAGGATTTGGAGGCATATTTATTTATATCAACAGGCACTGATCAGGGTCACTCCCTAAATATCAGGTCCTGATCTCTGGTGATCTAGGCCTTATATGACATAAGTAACCTGGAAGTACAGAGGTGGAAACGCTTGTCAGTTGGGGATTCGTTTATACCATGTTGACCATAGTGGCCACCTATGTATCACAATGACTGGCCATTTCTAGGAGACAGAAGCAACCCCAAGTAGAATAGGAGCTATTACCTGACAGCAAGGAAAAGGAAGTATATTGGCTGAAATGGGCATTTTCTGATGTATTATATTTCATCATGTAAACTGAAGTATATTTTATCCAGACAGAATAAGTTATTATGCTGTCAAATCAAAAGTTAGTGTGAAATATGGAGAGAAGTATGAAATATTATATACATACACATGTTGGAATAAATAGGATAACAAAAGAGACACTAATGTGTACTCTTTAACTTATAAAAAATGACAGAATAATGGGAAAAATTCAGATACTATTTTGTCTGATGGAAATTGCTGATATGAATGTCTAAGTGACACTGTATTCAGAAATGCAGTTAGATGTAGTCTGGGATGATAAAGACAGTCTTAGGCAAGATCAGAGATTTGCTCTATAACATGGGGGAAGTTGATAATAAAATCACAACAATGGTACGTATGTTAGTGCCTGATATGCACCAGGCTACAGAGAAATACTTAGCATAAAGTTCCTTTATGTCACTATAGTGCAATAGGCTGATTTACATTAATTCTTTACCTACCAGATGAAGGCACTGTGGGAAAGTAATACAAACTTGCACAGCTCTTTGAACTAGGGTTGGCTGTAGTTCTCTAGTAGGCAAAGTGAGTACTGCAATTCCCAGCATGTCCAAATACACAGGTAAATTAAGAAATAAATATCAGCAAAAAAATATTTCACATGATGATCTTCCTAGATATTATTGAGACTGTGACAGGAGAACTGTTTGTCTGCTGCCAATCTTTACAGTATGGTCAGCATAATGAGGTGCTGTCTCAAAGCCACAAAAACCCAGTAAAACCAAAGTTGCACATCTGGTAGGATGAATGGCCAGAATGTAAATCCGAGCAGCATGATTGCACCCCCTTGACATGACCTCAATCACAACACATAGGCTAATTACTGATGGTTTATTGTCTCTAGACAGGTTAAAGCTGATGGCATTGACATGACTCTAAACATGAATGCAAAAATGTCATGTTAGAGGTGGCATACTATTCCCCAAAAGTTTCATGTATTTTGAGATGAGGATTTTGATTGGCCTATGGGACACTTACTGACCAGTGGGTGAGTTATTTGAAGAGTTCATAGGTGAGTGTACTGATAGAGGAGCCTGTGCTAAGGAGATGGGTGACTTGCAAGGGTGACTTGTAAGTTTGTATTCTTATCCAGAGTTCCTTTATTCCTTCTTACTCTCCTGTACCCCACCCTCCTCTTCCTCTTATCTTCTACCTTCCATTTCTCCTTCCATCCTTAATTACCTTAATCCTTGCTAATCCATCTTCTTTCTGTCTTTCTTCCCTGGGTTCTACAGGTTGAGAAAAAATTTCTTGTCTGCCGTGCCACCATTCTATTTATGCCTTACAGCCACTCATCATGCATGGATTGTACACTAATATTCCAAAGAAAAAGATCCTTCAACGCCTTTAAGTGGTATTTTGGTTCCCGCCCCCCCACACACAGTAACACAACTCATACAAATTGATCTGTGAAGCACAAGGCAGGAGACATATGGGATCTAAGTGCAAGGACCTGTGTGTTAGTATTCATCACAGAGACCACATCATTTTCTTCAGCATAGCTCTCCAATGTCTCTCCATGTGCTCCTCTAATATCACACAACTCCAATCCATGTGTAAAGGCAAGAGCAAAAAAGTCACAAAATATTCCTTGCTAAAGGGTGCAAATAAGCTGAATCTGGATGAATGTGATGGGACAGATTTATAAAATCGGAAGTCATTTGAAACCGAGGCCAAGACTTGTGCAGTAGGTTAGAATATGGAGAAATGGGCACAGACCAGAAATATTACAAGAACATGATCATGGATTTCAGTTTCTCGTGAGCTATGAGGGTAATTTTTTTTGGATAGATGAAAAGAATGGATAGTTTTGCTCTTTGCCATCACAGATATTTCAGTGGCATTTGCTGTGACCCATAGGGCTGCTGAGTTTTCTGGAGTGAAGGACCACATGAGGATGACAAAATAAAGAAGAGACAAAGCAGAGGTCAGGGGGAGCCCTTACTTTCCTGATGGGAGGAATGGAGCTGATAGACTTCTGTAGCACCTTTACTTACATACTCAGAAGGATGATGTCAGTTTCAAACCTGCTGCCTAGCAACTCATTGCTTGGGTTGTCTAGGGGCTTGGTGTTTTTCTGCGCTGAAGCAACTTCTTCACATAGCTTGCCATGGATGATCTTAGCTTTTGGGACAGCTGTACCCGAGCCATGCTGCCACCTTGCACGTTGCTCATTTCCCAGCTTCAAAGGTTTCCAACAGGCATTATTTGAAATTCAGACCACATAGTAGTTGTTCAACAAACACTAAAATATGATCAGACCCATTAAAGTTTGGATTGTTTAGCTATAACATGTGGAGTTTGGGAACATGGTGACCCCTCCAGTTGCGACCCCCTATGTGTGAATCAAGTTCATTTTGACTGCAAATGGCTGACTTGTTTCATTTTCTCATCAAATCAAATACATAATATCTTACACTGTTCTTTGCAGATGTGTCTTATGGGCTTCTAAAATGATGGCAGACAAACTCAAAGATAGGCCTATGATAGTGCTAATTTATTTATCATCAAGGTGAGGTTTTCCTCTCATTTTGTTTGTGTAAATTTTGCTCTGAGCCATCCTGTTCATGACCATATGATGGTGTTTTGGACTCAAAACTTAGTACACAGTTGTTGGGAAAGTTGACTCCATGTCCACATTGGCTATTGGCTTTCAGTATCTGATTAAGCATTGGCTACTGGCTTTCAGTATTTGATTAAGCATTTGTTTTAGGGACTTGTGGGTTGAGTACTTACCACAGTTGGGAAGTTTCTGAAATTATGACAGTTGATTGTCTCTCACTAGCTACCATTCACTGTTGCTTTACATTTTTTAACAACGTACATTACACATGATACAATTTGTTGAATTAAGTTTCAGATATACCCTGAGCTTTGTGGTGCATGCCCATAATGCTAGCACTCAGGAGGCTAAGGCAAGAGGATCAACATAAGTTTGAGGCCAAGCTGGGTTACATAGTGAGGCTCTCTCAAAAAAACAAAGAAAATTCAAATATACTTGTGTCATTATTCATGCTTATGTCAACAAAATCTTACCCTGATGCATTCTACATATTTCCAATAAAATTATTGAAGTTATTTACACATCGCAAACAATGAACTGAGGCATTTGCTTCATCGATATTTGTTACTTTAAATCACCCAAACTCCTATTTTTCATTTGATGTAAATAGTGAGTGTAGGAGTTTTTTCTCTTCATTGTATTAAAGTCATTTTGACTTATATAAATGTGCGTCGGGCTATGTACAATAAATATTCTTCAAATGCATGTATTTTCTTTACACATTTCAAAATGAATTTTCTTGTGAGGCATTAGTTTGTTTTTTACTTCCCTTTAAATATTCTTTAATTACTCTTGATACGCAAGATTGGATCTTAAGCAACTGTCATTTATTTGCTTAAGAGGTGCATTTGCTGATAATGTCTTGGATTTGGTAAAAGACTTGTGCTCTTTGAACAATTGTTTTTTGCTATCAAGAATCCTGTATCAGTCTTTGATTTTTTATTAATACATATTTTCAGTACACAATGATTGCATTCATGCTGGCATGTAGCTACATGCATATAATACATCCTCATTCTTTTTCTTGCTCTCAACTCTCCTCTCTCCCCTTCCTACAACTCTAGATCCCATTCTCATTTGAAGAAGACTTATCTCTCTGTTTCCTATCATGTACCTTGGTTTTGCTCTTCAATTCATTTGTACTACAGTTTTCTCATGTCAGAAGAGTTACTTGGTATTTAACTTTGTGTGTCTAATTTATTTCCTTCAAAATTACATACCCAAGCTGCATCACTTTTCCTACAAATGCACATTTACATCGAGTTATGGTAGAGATGTAACCCACTGTGTACAAATAGCACATAGAGCTATCCATTCATCTGTTAAGAGGTAAGTAGGCCACGTGCAAGATTTAGGCTTTACGAGGTTTGCTTCTGGAAAAAATGGGTATGAATGTATGATTAGTATGCTGTGGTGTGATGTTTTAATTCTTTGGAGGAGACACCTGCAAGAGGAATAGCTGGCCCATTTGGAATTTCTAGTCTTAGTATTATTCTGAATGTCCATGCAGATATACTTAGTGGTTGTACTAGTCTGAATTCCTACAAAAAAAATTAGCAGTGCTCCTTATTCCTCTATGGTGTTTATAATTGTTTGGTTTCGTCTTTCTTTCTTTCTTATTTATTTATTTATTTATTTATTTATTTCCAGGCAGGGCTTATGGCACTGAGGTCAATCCCCAGTCCCCATTCTTTGATAACTTGATCATGGAATTTTTTTTCTGCAGGAAGAAGATTCACTATTGCTTTAGTTTACATTTCTCTGCTGAGCAGGAAAGTTGAACATTTTTTCATGTATGTATTGTCTTTAGAACTTCTTTTGAGAAGTATCTGTTCAATTAAGTGGCTCACTTTTTGGGTCAGTTTCTTTATTTTGGAGTTCTAAGTTTCTGAGTTCTTTCTATATTCTAGGTTATAATCCTGTGTAATTCTGCTAAGAAGCACAAATGTCTTTCTCTGCTCTTTGGCTATGTGTGTTCACCCAGGTTTCTATCTCCATTAATAGAAGGGTGAGAAATTGGTCTGACACATGCAGGTTCACGACTTACATACTTGAACACATCTTTGTTTCCATCCACTGACTCCACAATGGAGTAATGGATTTCTGAGGAGCAACTACTTGCAACTACTGAAGTGTCTAAAGTCCAAACTGGAGGTCTCACAGTTGTGCCATTCTTATTTGGATCTAATATTGTGGGCCATTCTGGCAGGCTTTGTCTATGTAGAGCACGAAGTTTCAGAATTCACTTTGTGTTGTGCTAAAATCACTGAAAGGTAGATGGGCAGATAGCCAAATTTGAGAAAATACAGAAAAGTATGAGAATGAAATTGCACCAATGACAACATGGAGAACTCACTAGCTCTAAGCATGGAGAAGCTGCTACAAGGTAAGAAAATAATTCCAGAAAAATACCCATCAACATCCAACCCCACCTTCAGCTTTCCAAATGTATCAAGAATGTCAAGGCCAACCGCAGACCCTCTGTAGTAGGACTGTCCAGTAAATTTGCCTTGAGTTTCCTGTGGTACCAAGTTGAAATTAATGAAAGTTGAGATTTTGTCCCTGACCGCATTTCAAATTCTCAGACCCTCACGTACAGAACAGTGCAGGATTGGGCCACACTCTTCTAGCAGTACAGTAACACCTGACTCTAAGGAAGCCTACTGCAGATGAATAGACCTGGATCAAGTCTTCCAGGCCAATGAGGGTATGCCAGTGTTTCTGAAATAGGAAGAGTAGATAAGAAATGGAGGAGGAAATCATGCACTAGCACTTAGTAACCCTGAATAGTTATCTTTAAGTCTCCCCTAAAATCCTTCCAGTATCAAGATGTCTGCCTGATCCCTGCTTTGCAAGGGCAGTCCGTGATTCCTCACTCATTCTGCACTGAGTATATGTCATTGCACTACTAACTCCATGTGCACTTCTGGCAACCTTTCCTGTCTCAGCATCTCAAGTGACTTTCCTATGAGAGAAATAGAGAGCATAGGACAGGCCATGAGGTGTGTACTATCATTCCTAGTGAAAGGCACTGAGTTCATGTCACATCCTAGACACTGCTCTAAGAATGTTGCATATACATGTTCACTTAGCATTCTTTCAACATTAGCAGTTAAATATTGCTGTAATCATCTGATAGAAAATAAGGGAGTACTTTGCAAGATTAGCGCTTTAAACTGATTTTTCCAAGGTCAAACGATAATATCCAGAGGAAAATATTCATATAGCATCCATTTCTATCTCCAGTACTTAAAAGGTTAAAAATGCAAAAATAGAAGACCAATAAAGAAACCCCAGAAAATACAGGCTTGGTTGATCATGCATGTAATAATCCTAACACTTCAGAGGATGATTCAGAAGGGTCATTGTGGTTTCTAAGACAGTCTAAGCTATATAGTGAGTTCAAAGCCAACCTCGTATAGCAAAATTTTGTCTCAGAACAAAAAACAAAAGCTCACCACAAACAGAAAACAAAACAGCATCAGAATATTCTTAAAACCATTGAAGATAATACAGGCAGTCACATAAATATCCACTGTGTTCTCAGAACCCATAATTGCCAGCATGTCATGTCTTCTTTCACTGATGGGAAATCTCATCTACCTGTCTTTTTCCCTGGTGCAAAGAATGAAGAACAAATACTCAACACTTTCTTGCCATCCAGTCCTCACAAAATGATTCTGTGCCCATATCAACTTTATCAAGTGGGAACTTGAACATCAGACTGAGCTATGTATCATGACCTGGTAAATTGTGACAATGACAATGAGTGTTTCTGTCAGTAATGTGTCATTAATCATAGATTCTTGGCCACAGAATATTGGATTTGGATGCAGTTCCATGGGAAGTGATTAGCTGATTCTGTAGCTGGGACAGAGAAAGTGGTCCAACAAAGTCAATTGATGGTCAGAACTCATGCCTAGA
>PVJX010015792.1:0-41763 GCA_004027295.1 Dolichotis patagonum
TATTATTGTATTCATTCATTCATCCTTTCATTTGCTCAATCAACAAACATTGTGGAACACCTACTGTGTCCCACACATTGTACTGAACCAAGAGATATAGTGGTGGGGAGGCTTCATGAAATTTACAAGAGAGGAAGAAAGACAATATATAGGTTACAAGTGAGCAGTATGATTTCAGAAAGGGGTCAGTGGTTAGGAGATAGGAAGAAGGGGTGCTCACTTAAATAGCTGAGCCAGAAAAGTCTTCATTGAAAAGGTGATACTGGAGTGGAGGCCAGAATGACTAGAATGAGCCTTGGGCTGAGAGGAATAAGCTTGGCCTGTTCAAAGTGTGTGGAGGGGTGTGGTTGAGGATAAGAGTAGCTGTAAATGAAAGCAGAGAAGTAGGTAGGGGTCAAATCATGAAAGACTTTGTAGGTGATAGTGAGGAATTTGGATTTTTATCTTAAGAGCAATGAGGGGGCACCAGAGGCACAGCACCCGCCTGGCAAGCAAGTCCTGGTACCAAAACAAAACAAAAAAAGAGCAATAGTGGGGAGGGCAATGGGAAATCCCATAGGATTAAACACAGAATGGACATGACCCAATCTGCAGTTTTAATTACTTTTTAGGGTTTGTATACTTGTTTCTTTTGATCCAGGGTCTCACAGGCCTTGAACTTGCTATGTAGCCCAGGTTGGCCTTAAACTCAAGATCTTCCTGCCTCAGCCTCCCAGAGTACTGGGATTACATGTATGTCACCATGCCTGGCTTCTAGTTTACATTTTTAAAAGGCTGCATTTTGATGTATAAAGAATGCAGTATAGCCAGGTGCAGTGGTGTGCACCTATAATCCAGCTACTCAGAAGGCTGTGAGGTAGGAGGATTGCTTGAGCTGAGTTTATGTCTGCTGTGGCAATACAGGGAGAACCTATCTAGAATAAAACAGAAAGAAAGAAGAAACAGAAGAAAGAGGGAGGAAGAGGAGGACTAAGGGAACATCATAATCAAATGCCTGTCATCATTCATTCATTTATTCATCTACTCAGAAACATTATTTGAGCCTGTGTATTGCCAAGGGTATATAGTTCCAGCTCGCAAGACTGAGGCAAGACTTGAGCCCAAGAGTTTGAGACCAGGCTGGGGAACACAGCAAGTGCCAAGCATAGGGAAATCACAGTGAGAAAATGTTATTCCTCCTCACAGAGTTTAAAAAGTAGCCAGGTAATCCACGCATGATGGCACATGCCTGTAATCCAAGCTAGTTGGGAAGCTGAGGCAGGAGGATCACAAGTTCAAGATCAGACTAGGCAATTTAGCAAGACCCTTTCTCAAAAAATAAATAAGGACTGGGGATATAGTTCAGTAGTAGAGTGCTTGTTCGTTTATTAGTCAGCTTTCTCATGACTGAGACATACCTAAAATCCATACTTTAAAGGGAGGAGAGGTATAAATAATTTAGCTCATGGCTTCAGGAGATTCAGCCCATGGTCAGAAGGCTTCAAGGAAGAAACACCACAGCAAAAGACTACAGCAGAGCAAAGACGCTTAGTTCATGGCAGCTGGGAAGTAGCACAGGGAACAGTGCTAGAGGATGAGGGATCAGACATAGACCACAAGGTCGTATGTCCATGGCCCGCCCACACACATCCAGAAGTACACTTTGCTAATCCCTTGGTAGCTCATAAGCTGATCAAGCTGAAAATCCACATTATCTATCACACCTAACATAAGCTCTAGTTTCAATCCCAAGTACTGTGAAATAAAAATAAAACAAAACAAAATAAAAGCTGGGCCCTTAAACTAAATTCTGTCCTAGGGTTAACTTCCATATGTTATGGAAGCCCAAAGAAATTCATGTATTTAGTAAATATTTATGTGCTAAGCTCTTGGGATATAACAGTAAACTAAACAGATAAGACCTATACCTTCATAGTATTTACACACTAACAGGGGAGACAGACATTAATGAAACACTCTCACAGACCTATCATTACCTATTGTGCTATGAGTTATGAAAGAAAAATAACATGAGAATGTATAAGAAGGGAGTTTGTGATGATGGAAGAGGACTCCAAGAAGGTGTTTGAGCTGCACCTGAAAGACGAGCTGCTGGTACGGAGTTAAGCAGGGTAAGGAGAGATGGGAGAATGCTGTCTGTGGATTAGGAAAGACTTGCTGACAACTACGCTGTCCTGAAGAAGAAGTAGGAGTTGGCCTGGTGAAGAAGAGTTGAACAGGAAGGAAAGACACCCCAGAACAACTGCAGAGCCTGTGCATGGACTGTGGAGAGGGCAGCAAGTGGTTTAATGTAGCAGGACTGTAGCGCAGGAAGACAGAGCGTAGTCAAAGAAAATGGAAAAATGAGCAAGATTAGAATCATGTCTTGGTGGGCATGGTGGCTCAGGCCTCTAAATCCTGACATTTAGGAGGCTGAGGCAGGAGGCTTGCAAGTTCAAATCCAGCCTGGGTTTCATAGAAAATACAAGGTCAGTCCCAGGACTACACAGTAAGGCCCTATCTCAGAAAAGAAAAGAAAAAAAAAAACTTATCACATTAAGATTTTCTTTTGAGTTTCATTCTGAGAAGCAGCAAGGATCTGCTAAACAATTTTATTTTATTTATTATTTATTTATTTGGTATCGGGGATCAAACTCATGACCTCACATTTGCCAAGTAGGCACTTAAACCACTGAGCTAAACCCCCAGCCCTGCTAAACAATTTTAAACAGGACCCTTCCTGGACAATTGGACCATCAGGAACCGCTTGAGCCCTACAATGTGCCGCACTTTGTCTTGAAGAGTGAGTCCTAAAAACGCCATGATGCTGTCCGTGAAAGCCTATTTGGGATTTTCTAGGCTAAGCAAGAACCAGAGTAGCAAATGACTGTAGCCACCCCATTGCTGCTGCTTTCCCATGGACCAGCAGGAGCCATGAATTCAGAAGGCATCTGCTTTTGATCCCTAGCAGAAAGAAGAAGGAAGAAGATGAGGAGGAGAAGAGAAAGAGGAAGAGGAAGGAGAGGGGGAAGAAAGGAAAGGGAAAGAGGAAGGAGGGGTGGGGGAGGAGGCTTCTGCTTGTTATCCTGAACAGTAGCTCCTTGATGCCCCAAAGACTGACACCCCAGGAACCCCAATTTCCTCTGCCTAGGGGACCATTATCTAATATACAGGACAAGGTCCCTTTAGATATCAATGGCTTATTCTTTCTCATTAATTCGTTCACGATGTGACACCCCCCTCTCCCTGCCAATCCCTGCCATTTGCTCCCAACAATCTCACCTTCTCCTGGAACTTTCAACCAAGGGACTGGCTCTCCAATACTGAGAGAAGCTCCTATACTTGCTGTACTTGTGAGAGTGAAAAGTACAGGAGCCTGAACGAGAGGCCTTAGGCTTAAAGGTGGGGGGAAAGGTAGCCTGTGTCTCCATTGAGGCTGAGGTTGAGGACACCAGTGTGAGATTTCTAAATTTAAATATTCTAGGCCCATGCTTCCTGTCTCAAAGAGCATCCCATTGTTACAAGACAATTCAGAACAATTTAGCCTGTTCTACAGATTCTTTGGGATCTCTTTCTTTTCACCAGCTGCCCCCTAATCCTAGGGAACTTTCTTTCCCTAGATCTGACTGTGGTTGCATCCTTTTAACATTCAGGTTTCAACTCAAATGTCCTCAAAATGCCCTTCCTGACTATTCATCTAAGGTATCTGAATAGTTACTCTCTATTCTATCACTCTTGTATATTTTCTTCATAACACATGTCATCATTCATAATTGTTTGTCTACTTGCTTATGATTGGTGTTCACCCTCTAGGATGTGATTTCATAGTAAGGACCTTGTCTGTCTTGTTCACTGTTAATCTCAGAACCTAGAACAATGGTCAGCACAGAGCAGGTAGTGAGTAAATAGTGAACAAATGGGCCTGGCCTCTATTTCCAGCCTCATCCCATTCTGATTCTATACTTATTCTGTGAGCTTTAATGGGATAGAGGTTCATGGAGGCCTTCAGATCTGCCTTGCTAATCAAAGCCAATTCCTTCACCCTGGACCATCTTTCCTTTCTCTTAGCTATCCATCATTTTGCTCCAATATTTATGCTCTCTTTTATTACAGATTCTGAAATCCTCCCAGAGATTCAACCCTGATACACATGTCTGTCAAGACTCATCTCACTGTGTGATAATGGCACATCTACCTGACACCTACCCCACCTTCTGTGAGCTCCAAAAGGAAACTACTCATTCACCTGCTCATCCCTCACATGCAGCACAGTAACCAACACCCAGCAGGTAACTTCACTAATGTTTGTTGATTGACCAGACAGAATGATGCAGTTCAGAGAAATGTGAATTGGAAACTGTGCTAATTTTTATGGCAGTGGTAAGAAGGGTTGTTATAAATATAAACCTACAGCACAGAAGGACCCTTTCCTATGGGCTACAGCAGGAAAACAATACCATTATTAAATTTTGATAACTAATATCACCAGAGATGAGTGTGGCCAATAATCCAAGCTTCTTGCTACCTATATACTCCCAAGTGGGAGAGAACAGTTAATTCACGGGTGAATTACAGGAACCTTCTCATTATCAGCTCTCACAGGATCAATCCAAGTGGTCCAGAGAAGTGCCCATAAGTTTGCACAATACTTGCCACTCCACAAGCACATTCTCAATGCTCATCCCTGGAAGCCAAGGACAAGGAAAGTGGTTTCACCTTATCCTTGAGTCTCAGAGAGGTTGGTGCCCAAGGCAGCACCAAAAGGAGTGAACTGCTATGTAGCTGTGCCTTTATTCTGCTAGTTGGAAGCCCTTACCGTGCTCATCCAGGCTTCAGTTGCTAAGCTCCTAGAAGTCTCTGTAATTATTGTTGTCTAAAATACAGAACAGCAGAATGTATAATTAGTTGCTTTTAATAAAACCATTTATGAAGATGCTGATGATACTGATGATGACAGAAATTTCGATAATGATGATGATGATGCTATCCCTGAAGGCAAGGAGGAGAGAATCCTTACCTTAGCATGGAGCCAGGGCCAATGTTACAGGACAAAGACTGATCAGGATGTAGCTAGCATTGCCTAGCAGCTGAGCTGGACACCCAAGTGGGGCCACCTGTGACCTTCTCAGAGCTCCACTTCTCACTGGCTGTTTGGCCTTGTCAAACCTGTTTCCCTCTCTCTAAGTGAAGAAACTACTCACTGAATCCTAGGGTGGTTGGGAGGATCTTTTCTTTTCTTTTCTTTTCTTTTTTTTATTTTAAAGGGTAAAATTTAACACAACAAAACAGAACAAAACAGGACATAAGAAAGCATAAATCTCAAGGCTAGACAACCAGAGATCTTCACTATCTATCATATTGTCTCTTGTTTTCTTCCAAATGGTTGTCCATATCTTTGTATATGGAGAGTTCATACAAAACAACATAGCCAATCTTTCACAAGATATCCAGTTCACTGGCTACCACTTGCTAAGGGTGGGCAGGACGGACACAGGACGGGAGACAGGGCGACATGAGATGTTTGTTTGATTCTCAGCCCTTGCGCCAGCAGGCCCACAGCCGCTCACCAGAGAGGGGAGGAGCTCCTTGTTCTCCTGGCACCCCAGGTCGCAGCGTGGTGCAGGTCCGGAGACACCAGGGTCTCTCTCCTGCGGGCCGCTGAAGGCTGCCACACTCACAGTGGGAGGCCCTTTTAAAATAATGTCTCCAAAGCATTATTATAGTATCTGTATCACAATAAATACTAAACCATTTTTTTTGAGATGAGACCTCACTATGTATCCCAGGTTGACCTCAAACTCACAGCAGTCCTCCCAAGTGCTAGAATTACAGACATGTGCTAGCTACCACATTCAGCTCAAGTTCTTACATATAGCATACCTTATGACAGGCTGTGTTCTAGGTATTTCACTTATATCGTAACCATATAAGGCAGGTACTAACATCATCTTCTCTGTTTTATGTTGGAAAAAAAAAACTAAGACAGGGGGAAATTAAGTAATTTGGTCGTGATTTCAGAAAGTACCAGAGCTGGATGTTGAACATGGGCAGTCTGAGTCCAGAATCTGACCTCTTAACCATTCCATGACACAGCTATGACTGCTGTGGGCGTACGCTGTTCAGAACCTTGCGGGGAACAGAGCTGGCTGATCTTGGGATTTACCACAGAACTCACATAATGCTGTTTTTCCCGAGTCACCCCAATCACAGGCCCAGGACTAGAATTAAACCGTTCCTGCCCAACACAGGACTTCTTTGATGAGCCACTGAGGTGAAACACACAATAACATAAAATCAACTATATACTCACTTTTCAGTGGCATTAAATACATTCAAATAGCTGTGCAAACACTGCTACCATCCATCTCCATCTTCCCAAACTGAAACTCCCAATCCATTAAATAATAATCCCTCCACTATCCATTATGACGCCATTCCCTGGAAACTACCATTCTACTTATTTTTCATAAACTTGTCTAATCTCGGTAACTCAAATAAGTGGAATCATTTGTCCTTTTGTGACTGCTTAATTTCACTCAGCATAATGTCTTCAGAGCTCATTCAAGCTGCAGCAAGTTTCAGAACTTCCTTCTCTAAAGGAAAATAACATTCCATGGTATATGTAGACTGCTTTCTATTTGTTCATTCACTTGCTGGGCAACCTTTGCTCAGGGACTCTCAGTCAGACTGGCTAAGACATTTTCAGAACTACACCTTAGTCTGAGAGTCTTCCTACCAATCCTCCCTCACTCTGTTTCCAAGTTGGCAAACCTGCATGACAGTTTGACATGGCTCACCCCCTTCTGCTGAGTCTCTCCCTGTAGTTTTCCCCCAAGTGATATCTTGCAAGCCTAATCTCACCTTGCTGTTTGTTTGTCAGAGAAGCATACTGCTACAACAGCCTCTTAGGCAATGTTATTTTTCATTATTTCTTGGAAAGAGGAAGATGTATTTAAGGCAAATTTACAAAAACAATTTAGAATAAATCTCTTTTGATATATATATATCATATATATACATATATATGTATTTTGATATATATGTATATATATACATATATATGTTGAGAGAGACATTTCACTATATGCATAGAAGAATTAGAAAACACAGGTAAGTAAAAAAAAGGAGAAATAATTCCCATTACTCCACTACTCTGAATGATTTTCAGTCATCACTATTTTCATTTTGAGGTATATCTGTCTAGATTCTTATGTCTATTTATGCAGCATCACATTCTTTTTTAGGAAACTAGCTTCTCCCTTAAGATGAATTGGATGGAATTGACTCTGCTGAGCTTAGATTGCAAACTTAATTTAGGAACACATTCATTCATACATTCATTTAAAAAATATTTATTGAGCACACAGAATATAAGATAGACACAACTCTTGCCAGTGGAAAGTGTATGGTCTAGTAGAGACTAGAGACATAATTCCAGTGAATTACAGTACACTGCTCTGCAGACTGAGCACAGCCGCCCAGTATAAAATGGTTTCTTAATGAGAGTAGTGTTTAAGTCAAGTAGTATTTAAGTTGTGAGAAAAAACAAGGAGTTAACCAGACAACAGAGAAAGATTTTAAGAGAAGTCATTAGGCTAGAACCTAGCCAAAAGGGACCACATATAAAAGGTTCGGTTGCCTATAGAGCAGATGACTGTTCACAACCACCAAAAAAGATTAATGACTGTGTGTGTGTATGTGTGTGTGCGTGCCACTCAGACTGAGCAAAAGATAAAATCTTAATCATTCAAGAGTTCTTGGACAAATGCTGTTAGTGGAGAAAGTAGACACCTACTAGAGGAGAGGAACTATTTGGTTTTTAACATTGGCTTGGAAATATTGGTTAAGAGTTAAGATCTCTGTGGTTAAGGATGGTCACATTTCCATTGCTGTGAAGTCTGTAGGTCTAAGACACCACCAGGTAAAAAGAGGACACTCAGGAGCTTGGGCTGTGACTCCACAGTAGAGACCTTCCCTAGCAAACACAAGGCCCTGGGTTTGGTCTTCAGCACCATCACCGCAAAAGGACCCTTTGTTGTGACTGGTACCCGTATCTGCATGAGTTTTCAGCCTAAAGAGGCCTTCCACAACAGGAAGATCCTCTGGATAATCCCAAGCCATTTGGCATCATCCCCAAGCTATTTCTTCTGAGGTGTGTAATTTGTTCAACACAAAGTTTGGAATCTAGAGTCTCACAAGTGATGCAGGAAAAAATAGGAAAACTCAGCCTTTTCCCAAGTCAATCTCAATTATTTATTTATTTATTTATTTATTTTTGTGCTGGGGATGGAACTCATGACCATGCACTTGCAAGGCAGGTGCTTATGTCACTGAACTAAATCCCCAGCCCCATTTATTCTTACCAGCACTGCCCATCATAATTTCCAAGAGAAGGTTGTAAATCAGCACAAAGTAAATATTGTTTTGAATAGTTTTTGTTTATTTATTTATTTATTGGCTGTGCCTTGTATGTGCTAGGAAAGTACTCTACTACTGAGCTACACTTCCAGGAACCATCTTTTTTTTTTTCTAATTGGCAGCAGCTGACATCTTATTTCCTGACTTCTATAATTCTTGTTGGTCAAGTTCTATTTTAACAGATGGATATCAATAAAATCATTCAATGAGGTAATAACAAGAGGTCTCTACATGCTGCATGAGCACCAACATCTCATTAAATGTATCTTTACAGTGTAACCTGTTTTTTTGTTTTAAAAGGTAGACAACCACAGTGCAGTAATTTTAGATACGTCAGTGAGGCAGGCACCCACACATGCCACCACATCCCTCTTAACAATAAAGACAGCTCTTCTCTTCTCTGGCTCAGAGGAGACAGGGCTGCGATGATCTGGCAGTTTTTCTTCAGAGTCACCTTCCTTGACAATCAGCTAGCCCTCCACTCTCATCTCTAAATTCAGTGCTTAGCAAAGCAGTTGACAGCAAGTAGCATAGGAAATCAAGGCCCACTTCTGGTCAGTGAGGTCTTAGCAACCAGATGGACAGCAACACATCTAGCCCTGGTAGCTGGACCCTCGGAAGCAGGCAACTAAAAGATCGTAATACCCAGGGATGTGTAAGTTCTGCCCCAGGGAAAGATGTCACCACCTTCCTTAGAGACAGGCGTGGGTGAGGGTCGTCACTGGGTGGGCGAACACTTACTAGTCTTCACAGCCAGTTTGGCAGTCAGGATAAAAATATAACACCAGCCGCATCATTTTCCAAAATTGAGGGTGATGCTATAGCAAATGTATGCAGATGTATACAGACACAGATGGGAACAAGTGTATTTAATTGTAAATGAGTCAGAACAGAGCAAATGAGATTTCCCTTATATTTGGGTTCCAAAAATTACAGAAAAAATGTGCCTGAGGCAGAAACAAACCAAAATCAAAAAAGGGTGGGGGATAGAGTGGGGTGGGAATTGGTTAGAGGCAGAAGCCACAAGGGAGAAAACCTTTGGCATCCAGAGGCTAGGATGGCTTTGGTCCTCTCTGGGGCTTATAAAAATGTCCTGGCTCCAAAGAACCAGATTCCAGTGGCACTCAAGTGGCTGAAGTGCTAATGGAGTAGACACAGGAACAAATGAGCAGGACTCAAGATACCTTGGCTTCATCCAGCCCGTAAGTACCCAAGAAAATAGAGAAAGGAAAAGGCTTCAATGGGAGAGGAGCAAGCCAAAAGCTAACTTTTGTGTTCTCAGAGAAAGAAACAAGCTGAGACAGACAGACAGAGAGAAGAGAAGGAGGAGTGTCTGTGCCCAGCTCCATATGGCCAGAGAAGGGGCAAGAGAGAAACAAAGGAATAACAAAAGAATAGAGGCCACCACTTCTCTTAACACCTTCAAGGAATTGCCAGATTCTTGGTACACATTCAGAAAATACTGGAAGGAGGGAAGGATGGGAAGAACAGTATGTCATTCTCCAAGTCCCTCCCACTCTGTGGGATGAACAAGCACAGCAGCATTGCAGCAAATTGCCCAAGTGAGAAAGAAACAGCTTCCCTCAGGGTCAGGTCAGATGAGCAAGGAGTGTAACACATACACCCTGCTGACCTTCTGCCTTGTAAGCTCAGGCCCTCCAAGGGCAACGTTCTGGACAACACATCTATCTACCTCTTCTGACTAATTGCAACTTGTCCCTCAGAGAACAGAAAAATAATGGTTTCAACCCAGTAAAGTGAATAGAAATCTCCAGGGACAACAATGCAATATACAAGTCAGGAAACTCTGCACATGTGGGTAACTTCCAGGGCCTGCACCTCATGGGCATTTAATAATTAATGTGTGAATGCAGCCATGTGCAAATGAGTGAATACAACAAACTCTCCCCACCCAAAATAGGTCTCACTCTGTGATTTGGGCCTTTCCTTCTCCCTCCCTGGACTGTTTCATCTGTGTACCAATGACTCTCTCACTCTGCCTCCCAATCTGGAGAAGCAGCAAACCCAGCCTTTTTCCTCTGATCCAGCTTCCCTGGCTGGTGAATTCCAGGAAGCCACAAAGCACAAACAAAGCCTGCTAGAGGAGGAAAAGGCTGGGGAGCTTTTATCCCCAGCCAACCCTGCATACTTTGGCTGATCACATGTGTTGCCCTGGTCTTATCTCTCCAGAGAGCCCAGAGGGCTGTGTTGGCTTTGCTGACATCTGGACCCGAGGCCACCACCCACCTTGACCTCTGTATTTCAGCTGCTGGAAATTGGATACCTGTGCCTGATACTCTGCAGGTGGACATAGGAGAAGTCAGTGCTCTGAGTGCCACACACTTGGGGCAGCACAAGACTTAATGCTGAGGGTCCTTTGAGCAACCCCTTCAGGAGCCCAGCCTGCCAGTTATCAGTGGATAATGAGAGGAGTGCAGCAGCATATGTCACAACTGTAGCATCCACCAAACTCGATAATTAATTAGAAGGCAGATTTGAAAAGATGGAGAAAAAAGAGAGAATCTCAGATAGTATAAGCACCAGAGCTAGACCATGTGAGGGAAAAGCATCTAGCAGAAGCATCAGCTCAATGCTGAGATCTGGAGAAGCAGCGCCACTCTGTCATCTCCTCCAAGCAAGAACTAAAAACCAACATTGCGCTTGTGTTTGCTAAGAGCTGTCTTTGTTTGAATTCCTTGAAACAGATCTTGCAAAGGGGCTTTAAGTACAAATAGTTTATTTATAAAGTGATTCCAGGAGACACTCACAGGGGTGTGAAGAAGTAGAAAAAGAAGGGACGGAAACCACTAATGGTGCTTTGTTAAGTTACTACATGGAAAACTGGAACCCAGATCTGATGGGGAACTGTGGAAGACAATGGAGAACATGCAGAGGGTTATCCCAACCAATGAGGGAGGAAGCTGGGGCATTCACACATACACACACACACACACACACACACAGCCCTGTCATTGGTTGAGAAATGCTTTCTGGCTGAGTCATTAACTCCTCTGGCACCTCCTTTTCTTGTTTAGAGGCCAGGTAGATTCCCATGGCCAGAGCAAAGCTCTCAGCAGACACCCAGGCTGGAGAGAGCATTCTGCGTGGGCAGAGGTAAGGACTGGGGAATTGGAGCAGAACAACATCTGTTAAGATGCCCGGAGCCTTCCAAACAATATCTTGGACAAGTTTGAAGGGGTTTCAATGCCTTGAAACTAAACAATCTCCCCTATATCTCCTCTTTTCCTCATCATTCCAAAAGAATCAAGGCAACATAAAGCACCCACATTATCCCTCCTTTCACTTGTTCCTATTGCTTTAAAATGCCCTTTTTTTGTCATTGAAAAATGGCTTTGAATGTCCATGAAATGTTCTTGCCCTAGTATAAATTACTGTGCAATTATGGCGGTGGTCTAACATGGTGGAAGGCCAAAGCGGAACGCTTTCCACTTCCTGCTTCTTCTTCACTCCTAATTGCAATTCCCCTTCCCATTTGCACGCACAGAGAATTCCAATCGGTTCCTCACACGTCATCCATATCCACCCACTGCACCACTTCCTATCAGAGGTCATATAACTCTCTGCCTTTCTGTAGCTGGTTGAAGGAGACAGCCCAACCGTCGTGGGTTGTGTGCTCCCTTCCACGTCCTCAACTTAAAAAACCTGTTGTTTTGTACTTTTACTTCTCTGTTGCACCAGAATAATCTTAACAGTCCACCCATTCGTTTTTCCTTTGCTCTGGACTTGAAATGTTTTCCTCCCACCTGACCTTTTTAGGTACACACACACCACTTCCTCCAAGACTTTGCTAAATGTTTATTCCGCAGGAATTCCAGGCAGAGGAAGCAGCAGAAACCAGCACAGAAACAGGCATGCCCCTGCCCAGTGTCTTCCTGTCACCCATGACACAAAGCTCAAGCTCCTGAGTGTGGGACTCAGTAACTTAATCCAATTTACCATTTTTACCATCCACTCCTGTTTTTTCCTACACATTTAACTAATCAAACAACATTAATCAGTGGCTTATTATACACCAGACATGGGCCAGGCACCAGAGGAACGCCAGTGAACAAGAAAGACACAGTGGCACAGCTCCTGTCCTCAAAGAGGTTACAGCCCCTCAGGGTGGAGGCTTCTCTGAAGACTGCCCTTTTCTTTTTTTTTTTTTTGGTACCGGGGATCGAACTCATGACCTCGCGCTGGCCAGGCAGGCGCTTAAGCCACTGAGCTAAATCCCCGGCCTAAGACCGCCCTTTTCTAAAGGAGAAAGCTTTCAGGAGCCCAGAGCCACCAGCCCTCCTCTTCTGAGCTCCCCTCACCCTCTAAGGGACCGGCCTCCAATAATCACTGCTCCTGGTAGTCATATCTGGTATAGTTCCTTCCTTCCTTCCTCCACTATGTCAACTTGGTCTGTGTGGCCAAGAGAATAGAGCAGAAGTGATGCTATGCCACTTTTGAATCACTTTTTTTTTTTTTAACCAGGAATCAGACTCAGGACCTTGCACTTACCAGGCAGGTGCTGCTAATGCCACTGAGCTAAATGCCACGGAGAGATCTAAAAGATCTCTCTCTCTCTCTCTCTCTCTCTCTCTCTCTCAATCTCTCTCAATCTCTCTCTCTCTCTCTCTCTCTCGCCTCTCTCTGGAATTCAGTTACCAAGTCATAATCACCTCCGTGCAGAAACCAAGACTTCCACAAACCAGATCATTCCATGACTCATTTTAGAAGTGGCTCCTCAAGGCCCAGGCAAGCCTTCAGATGATTGCAGACCCACGCAGTGCAACCTCAGGGTGAAACTTTTTTTAAAGCTGCTACATTTGGGGATAATTCTTTATACAGTAACAGATAATCACTGTACCACCTTTCACCTACTAACTTCCCCCTCAACATCCAGGGCCCCCCTGCTTGTTTCATAGGGTTCACATTTTCCATGTGCTCACCAGTACCTCTTGGTGGGCCCAACAGACAGCGTTACAATATGGTTCTGAAGCTGCTTTCAAAGCTCAGCACTGGCTGAAACACTATGCTATTCTTTCCCTTGGCAGTTTTTTCCTTAATTTATGTTTCTTTATACAACTGAAAGAAAAAAAGAAGCCATAATTTCCTGATTCATTTGCACTTGCCCCTTCCCTATGGCTTTGTGAGAGTGATTTGATGCAAGAGAGTTTATTCTCTGAGTCCCTTGAAGCTCCCCATGTACAAAAGAAGTTAGCTTGCCAAGAATGAATGGAATTTGGGCCTCCAAAGGTTGGAATTGGATTTTAAATCTGGAATTTGTGTTCTCTGAGTGGGCTCCAAACCTGGCAGCTTTCTTGCCTTCCTCTGATTCAGCCTCTCTGCCTCATTGGATTGCTTTTTTCATCAGGGCTATACAAACACTTCTAGGGCAGTTTTCCCAGAGGACATGATGGAAATATGCACCAAGTACTGAATTATTTCAGTGCCATCTCACAGAATTGTGCATGCTTAAATTGAATCACAGCACTGGACTCTCAGTAGAGGGTCAACTTTTTTTTTTTTAAACCGGGAATCGAACTCACGACCTCACGCTTGCCAGGCAGGCGCTTAAGCCACTGAGCTAAATCCCCGGCCCGAGGGTCAACTCTCTGGACCTTAGGTTTCTCTTTTTTGTTTCTATCCTCAGCAGTATCTGAAAATTTCTAAGAGACGTTGAACTATCTATGTGCGGGGGAGGGGTGCGCAGTCAGAAGGCTGCTGAGAGGAAAGCTTCACTGGGGCAGTCTTTGCATATCATGGGGAGATAGACGCCGCTGCCTTTGATTGGCCTTGGTCCACACAGCTCCAGAAAGATGCAGGATCTCAATAAGCTATATGAGCTGAACTCCAAAGCTTGGCAGATTATGAACCAGTTTGGCCCCTCAGCACTTATCAACCTCTCCAATTTTTCATCCATAAAACTGGAACCAGCCAACACCCCTCCACAGGGGCTCCATGGCCAATAGCTCCACAGTGGTAAAGACACCAGGGACTCCTGGGACAGGAGGTCGTGTCAGCCCTGAGAACAATCAGGTATTGACCAAGAAGAAGTTACAGGACTTAGTAAGAGAAGTGGATCCTAATGAACAGTTGGATGAAGATGTGGAGGAGATGCTGCTGCAGATCGCTGATGATTTTATGGAGAGCATGGTGACGGCAGCCTGCCAGCTTGCTGGGCACCGAAAGTCCAGCACCCTGGAGGTGAAAGACATCCAGCTGCATCTAGAGCGCCAGTGGAACATGTGGATCCCAGGATTCAGCTCTGAAGAAATCTGGCCCTACAAAAAAGCCTGCACCATAGAAGCACGTAAGCAGAGAATGGCACTGATCAGGAAAACAACGAAGAAATAACACAGGAAGGTCAGAGTATGGACCTGTCCAATGTATTTGGAGATACTTGAGCTGAGACCTCAGCCATCTCATCCTTGGAGTTTGTTTGTTTGTTTGTTTGTTTTTAAATGCTTTACAGAGAAGCATTTTTTATTAGCAATGCAGCAATATCTGTAATGACTGAGAGGATCTGCCAAAAGAATAAAGCCTCCTACCCCACCCCTCAAATAACTATCTACGTGCCCTAGTGCCCTAGAGCACTACCCAGGGACTGAGGAATCATTTCTCCTGATTTTGTGACAGTGTAGAGTAGGAGATAAGATTAAAAAAAAAAAAAAAAGTAGTTTTACTTACTTTAGGAAAATTTGATTTGTTTCTGTCTTTTGAAGTAACCATAAATTGTTCTGGATGGCCTGAAAGATTTGGGAAGATATATACTATGAAGCCCCTCCTATGATTTTTTTTTATTCATTCTTTACAAAACCCAGGAGAAGAAGGAATTGATAACAAGTTGTTTATTTGCCTTTGTTTTTCTAGTACTAGGGGTTGAATTCAAATAGTGCTAAGCTATATCCACAGCCCTTTTTAAATTTTTTTATTTTGAAGCAGGGTCTCCCTAAATTCTCCAGACTAGTCTCCAATTCATGATCTTTCTTCTTCAAACGACTAAGTAGCTGGGAATAAAGGCATGTTCCACCAATTCTGGTTGATGACAGTTTTAAAGCATGGCTTTGTACTCTTTGACCTTCTCAACAAGTGTGGGGCCTATTCGATGTTCTGATCCTTAAATACAGGCACATGGTGACTTCTCTAATCACAGAATATGGAGAAATGTTACTGTGAGGTTCCCAAACTGTGAGTCCCTGCCCTACTGGCTGACACTGTCACTGTTAGAGCTCAGAGTTACTATGTAAATAGTCTTAGAGGCCACCATGCTGTAAAGAAGCCCAAGCTATTTTGACACTCTAGTTTCTATTCAGCCTAGTCCAGGCACTAGACATGTAAGTAGAAAAGCCTCTAGATAATTTCAGTCATTAAAGTTACCCATTTATACAAGTCATTTTGATATAGGAAAAATATAAGTCCCAACCCAGTAGATGTCAAATGTGCTGAGTTTGTAGTTCCACAACATTGAGGAATGAAGTTGTGAGCCAAAGGAAGAATTTAGGAGAGTTTTATTGGAAATAAAGAGAAAAATAGCTTCTGGATTTCCAGAAGGGGTTCCAAATAGCACTCTTTGTTAGGTATAATTTATACAGCAAAATCATACTGTGTATACAACATGGGTCAAACTGCCATCAGCTCATAGGATTGATTACAAGTATAGCTGCTTAGCTAATACTGATCCAATAAGAAAGTGAGTCACATAGCAAGGGTACATGGAGAGATCAAAGGCATTTTTGGAAAGGGATGGCTCCAGATTCTCTGGTTATGCACCTGGGAACTGATGCCTATCTTCTATCTGGAATTATTGCACCAGATGGTGCTAATTATAATATAATCTCAAGTTGTTGTTTATCCCTTAGAGGGGCATGTAGGCCTGGCCTTTCCATCTTTATCTTGATCCTTGGCCTTCTTCAGATGTACCTCAGGTCACAATTCTGATGTCTTTATTTTGTAATGACTTCCTCGAGTGCTCAGTCTGTCTCTGACTGTATATTAATTTCTATATAAGTTAGCTGCCTATAATATTCTCAGCTAAAGGCTGAGATATCATGACTCAGAAACAACCTGCAGTATTACTTTCTCATCTTTGAGACAAAATACTATACCTGATACCCACAATTTAAAGGAAAAGAGATTTATTTATGGATTATGGTTTCAGTGGTTTCAATTTATGGTTGGCTGGCTCCAAGACACAAATGCAGAACAGCATGGTAGAAGAAAGCTACTCAACCATGGCAGCCAGGAAGCAGAGAAAGAGAAAGGAACCTGAGACAAGAGTATGCCCTTCTGGGTCATTTCCCCAATGATTCACCTCTTTCAACTAGGCCTCACCTCTTTCAACTAGGCCTCACCTCTTTCAACTAGGCCTCACCTCCTAACAGCATGTTAAACTATGAACTCATCAATGAATTAATCCACTGATGAGTATAGTGGCCTCATGATCTTATCAATTTATAAAGTATACGAGACATTTGGGGGACATTTTAGATCTAAACCTTTAATATTCTGCCCCTGATCCCCAAAAGACTCATATCTATCTCATTATTCAAAATGTTTTCTGTCCATCTCCAAGAGTTGCCAGAGACGTAACAGATTCAGCATTGGTCAGAAGTCCAAATCCAAAGTCTTCTCTGAGACTTAAGACAAACTCATAGTTGTGAACCCCTATAAAAATAAAAAGTAAGTTAAACATTTCCAACACACATGACAATGGCACATTATCATTCTGAAAGGGAGCAATAGGGAGATAGAAAGGAATAAAACCAAAATTAATTTTCATAGCTTTGTGTCCAGAACCTGGGGCACATGGTGGTGAGATGTGAGTTTGTTAGTGAGTGATTAAAAAATGATTCAAATTCAAGTCATTTAAATATAAAACCACTCCTTTTTCTGCTAGAGATTCAATCAGGGATGAGATGAAAGAACTAGCTGGATTGGGGCAGGGGATCATACTGTTAACAATTCTTATCAGTTGAACCATACCCCAGTACAAGATTCACCTTCCCTTCACAGAGGAAGCCCATACACACTTCAACTCCTGAGGACATTACAAAGATCAGTCTAGCATCTTGGATTAGTTGTTTGATGCTGAGTGTAGAACGCACAAACAAGATGCCTGGGCCTGGAGGTTTCACCTCCAGCAGCTCAGACCTTTGTGTTGGTACAATATTGACCCATTTTTTCAGTCAGTTCTGTCCTCCAGGAGATGCTCTGAGCCAGTTCCTCTTTGAAGACTGGTCAGAAGCCCTTTGAAGACTGGCCTAAAAATACAGTTCCTTTCGAGGGGTAGAGGCAAGGCAGTTTCAGCCCTTCGTTCCCTGTGAAGAAGGAACATAGAATCTGATTTCTCCTCTTCCCTGTTTGCGGTAGTATTGAGGAGTTCATTTCATTAGTCTTTACAAAGTCTCTGGAGGTTGTCAGGTGCAAGGTGCTATAGTAAGTGTGAAATTTAACTTCTTTTTGATCGAGGCAAAAAAAAAAAAATTCAGCCTACAGAGATTCAAGTGCTGGAAATCTGCTTGTGAAAGACAGGGACCCTGTTGTCAACTTTAAATAAATTGCAACTGAAGCTGATCAAGCACCAAATTATCACAGCAAGTCTTCTCAGAGCTTTTGCTATCCAGAAATTGATCTGTAATAAGAACTGAGTCCAAGAAGGGAGCCAGGTTGAAGCCACAGCCCTGCAACTCTTATGGATGGGTGCGTCCAGGGGCCAGTCATTTTCCCCCTAGAATATACCATTCTTCCTACACAGGCTCACCATCTGACTTTACAGGCCTTATCTATCACCTCCTACCTCCTTGTCCTTTAAATTTCACCTCCCCATTATTGCAATTGTTTCTAGTAAGCACTGCTGGCCAAGTTATTAAAAAATACAACCCTGGGCATTATCCTTTAAGGAGCAAAGTGCCAATAGTACTGTGCTATAGGGAGCAGACTTTCTATTTACAAATGTTTTTTCAGATCACAAGGTGCTAGATAAAAAGAAATTTGCTTTAATAACAAGCAGATACTTAGAATTAATTCAGGTGAGAAAAAGTTGTGAAGGAATCTGAGCAAGTAGTATCAAACTAAGGTCAAACATTGGGCGCATATTGTAGATGGGTTCTGGGGCCAAAACTACTTTGACCCACTCCACTAGAAAGAGAAATTTTCATTTTCTGAGTTCTTACCACATGTCAGTGTTATGAAAGATATTTTATATATATTATGTAGACTTTGTTGCAAATCTGTGAAGTTCCATTTTATAAATGAGTAGACTAAAGGACAAAAAGAAATAATTAATTAACTGAGCTTAATAGCCTCGAATCACATGAAAGGGACCTAGGATTCTTTCTTTTTTCTTTTTTGCCTACTGCTTGGCCCAGTCATCCCAGTAAATGACTTCTACCTTCCTTTAAAAGAGAAGATTAAAGACATTCCTAACATGTTTGTAGAATAGCCTAAGTGAAGAGTTTAGTAAAACTAAGTTTTACTAAACTCTTCACTTAGCCTAAGTTTTACTAAACTCTTCACTTAGGCTATTCTATAAACATGTTAGGAATGTCTTTAATCTTCTCTTTTTAAGGAAGGTAAAAGTCATATACTGGTATGACTGGGCCAAGCAGTAGGTAAAAAAAGGAAAAAGAAAGAATCCTAGGTCCCTCTCATGTGATTCGAGGCTATTAAGCTCAATTAATTATTTCTGTCTGTTCCTCAGTCTACTCATTCATCCCTAATAAATTCAAGAAGCAAGAAGCTGAAAGCCAGCCCTGCCTCTAAGACATGTCTGAAAAATAGTCACTTCCTAAAGAAGTCTCAGTATTAGTAATAAAGCTACCTATCATAAGCAATTTACAAACCTCAATGCAGAAAATAAATACATACGTTAAAAAAAAAATAGACAATGATAAAACACAGAAGCAAAATGTAACCCATAACCCCTAACTCACCCAAGGCAAATCAAGGGGCCATTGAGATAGAAGAAATAAAAATAAACCTTCCAGATGAATTCTGTGAAACAATGGCAGCAGTGTGGAGGACCACCAGGATGGCTCTGCTTAAAAGAAGAGCATTTGACTACAGGAGAAATAACAAAGCAGATCAGTAAGTCTCTTGACAAAAACAAAACAGATAATCAAAGAGAAGATGACTACAATGAAGGAAATAATTACAGAATCTAGAGTAAGTACAGTTTAAAAAAAAATAGAGGAGCTTAAGAAAGACATAGAGTGCCCAACATGAAAAAGAACTGGATTCCATAAAAAAACTCAAGTAGGAATCCAGGAGATTAGAAATTCTATGGAAAGTATATGCATCAGAGTCAACCAGTGTGAAGATAGAATGTCAGATCTAAAAGACAGGATTGTGGTTGGCACTCATCAAAGGAAAGACTTCTTTAAAATAGCAAGGGAGGCCAGGGATTTAGCTCAGTGGCTTGAGCACCTGCCTGGCAAGCACATGGTTGTGAGTTCAATCCCTGCTACCAGGGTTGAAGGGGGAGGGAGGAAGGGACAAAGAGAACAAATCCAGTCTAACAGCTGCTGGGTGATGCAAAAAGACTATTATAAGGTTAACTGCAATCAATGAAGAATCAGAAGATAGCACAAAGGGCATAGAAAACTGTTTGTAGAAATAATAGCAGAAAACTTTCCATGGAAAAAGAATTTGAGATACAGATAACTGAGGCATGGGGGCCGGGGATTTAGCTCAGTGGCTTAAGCACCTGCCTGGCAAGCGCAAGGTCGGGAGTTCGATCTCCGGTACAAAAAAAAAAAAAAAAGATAACTGAGGCATATAGAACTCCAAATAATCTTGATCAGAAAAAAACTACACCAAGGCACATAAGAGTCCAGATTTTAGAAATTCAACACAGAGCAGAATGTAAAAAGCACTGGTTGTTATGGTGCATGCCTGTAACCCCAGCACCTGGGAGGCTGAGGTAGGAGAGTTGCATGATTCAAGGTCAGCCTAGGCTACATAGTGAGTTCAAAACTGGCCTGATAGGGGCCGAGGATTTAGCTCAAGGGCATAAGCATCTGCCTTGCAAGTGCGTGGTCATGAGTTCGATCCCTGGTACCAAAAAAAAGGCCTGATAGAAAGGCCCCTGCAGCCAGGCATGGCACACACCTGTAATTCTAGCACTTGGGAGGCTGAGACAGAAGGATTGTTTCAAGTTCAAGACCAGCCTGGACTTCAAAGTGAGTTCAAGGTCAGCCTAAACTGTATAGCAAGACCCTGTCTCAAAAAGAAAAAAAAAAAAGAAAAAAAAAAGAATAGCCCCTGCACAAGGATGACACACAAATCTGTGAAGTGTTCCATATTTAAAACAAACAAACAGACACACTCCTGTAATCCCCATACTGGGGAGGCTGAGGCAGGAGGATCACTGTGAGTTTGAGGCCAGCCTGGGCTACAAAGTGAGTTCAAGGCCAGCCTGAACTGCATAGTGAGACCCTGCCTCCAAAAACAAAAAAATAAAGAAACAAACAAACAAGCAAAAAACCTGAAAAAAAAAAAAAAAAAACCCAGCCTGAACCAGATAGCGAGACTGTGTCTCAAAAACAAAACAGAATATTGAGCAGATAAAAGAAACAAATCACCTGTAAAGGAAAACCCACAAAATCACTACAGACATCTTAACACAAACTCTTAAATCGAGGAGAGCTTGGAATGAAGTATTTCAAGCCCTAAAAGAAAATAACCTCCAACTCCCATTGATGTACCCTACAAAATTCTCTTTCAAAAATTGATAGAGAAATAAGTACTTTCATGACAAAGAACACCTAAAGAAAGTGCCACCAAACTAGCACTCCAAAAAGTTCTGAAAGATATTCTTGAAAAAGGCACTGAAGATAACAATTTCAAGAATCCCAATAGAATGAATCCACCAGGCAAGGCAAACAGTTAAATAGAAGGGAAAGAAAAGGAATCAGCAACAGGAAAATAATATATTGTCAAGGACAAGTCAATACCTGTCAGTTGTCACCATCAGTGTAGGGCTGAGTTTGGTAGTGCAGCACACATAATAACCATCACAGTGAATGGTCTCAATTCACCATCAAAAGAAACAGATTGGCATAATGGAACAAGAAACAAAACCCAACAATGTGCTTCATACAAGAAACACACTTAACTCAGAAAGAAATTCACAGAGTGAAAGTTAAAGGATGGAAAAAAGTATTCCATGGGGGAACCTGGAAAAAAAGCAGGAGAAACAATTCTCTTTGCAGACAAAGTGGATTTCAAGCCAAAACTGATCATATGAGACAAAGAAGGTCACCACCTGCTTGTTAAGGGAACAATCCAAGAGGAAGAGATAAAAATTACAAATATATATATGCACCAAATATTGGCGCCCCTACTATATAAAATAAACACTAATGGATATAAAATATCAGACAAGCACTAGTACAGTGGTAATGGGGAATCTCAATACCCCACTGTCACAAATAGACAGATCAACAAGAAAAAAAAAATCAACAAAGAAATATTCAGAGCTGAACCAAACCTTTGAAAAATGGACTTAGTAGATATCTACAGAGTGTCCCACCCAACAGCAGAATATACATTCTTCTCAGCATCCTATGGGACTTCCTCCAAAATAGACCCATGCTCATAGAACATGCTCAAGTAAATGCAAAGGAATTGAAATTATCCCATGCATATTATCAGATCATAATGTGATGTCATTGGAAATTAATGTCAAAAGAAATCACAGAAACTACATAAACACATGAAAATTAAATAACACCCTCCTGAACAATCAACGGGTCACAGATAAAATAAAATCAGAAATTAGATGGTTTCTGTTTGTTTGTTTGTTTGTTTGTTGAGACAGGGTCTCACTAAGTAGTTCAGGCTGGCCCTGAACTCATTGTGTAGCCCAGGCTGGCCTTAAACTCACTGCAAGTCTTCTGCCTTAGCCTCTAGAGTGCTAGGATTAGTATGTGCCACCACTCCTAGCTTAGACAGTATCAATAATTAAATGATAATGCCAATACAACATACCAGAATTTATGAGACACAATGAAAACAATCCTACAAGGGTAATTTATAGCAATGAATTCCCACATCAGAAAAACTGAGTGAGCTTAAAGAAATAAGAATGTTGGCTGGGGATTTAGCTCAGCGGCATAAGCACCTGCTTTGCAAGCATGTGGTTATGAGTTTGATCCCTGGCACCGATTAAAAAAAAAAAAAAGAAAGATAAGATAATGTTGAACTTCAAGGTTCTAGAAAAAGAAGAGCAAGTTAAACCCAAAGTGCATACGAAATTATAAAGATCAGAGCAGAAATTAATGCAATAGAGACCTACAAAATAATACAAAAAAAATCAATGAACCAAAGAGTTGGTTCTTTGAAAGATTAAATAAAATACACAAACCCTTAGCCAATCTTTTTTTTTTAAATTTTTAATTTTTTTTTGTACCAGGAATCGAACTCATGACCTCACACTTGCAAGGCAGGCGCTTATGCCACTGAGCTAAATCCCTGGCCCAGCGAATCTTATTTTTAAAAAAAGACATGAAAAGACTCAAACCCATGAAATTAGGAATGAAAAGGGCAAAATCGCAATGGATGCTGCAGAAATTTGGATCATCAATACTACTTTGAGAACCTGTAGGTCATTAAGATGGAAAACTCAGAAGAAATGGACAGATTCCTAGATACATATGAACTACCAAAGATGAATCAATAAGATATAAAAATTCTAAATGGACCAATATCTGTCAATGAAATTGAAGTAATTTAAAAACCTAGCAACAAAGAAAATCCTGTGGATTCATCACTGAATTCTACAAGAAATTTAGAGAAGACCTAATGCTACAACACTTCAAACTCTTTAATGAAATTGAGTCACAAACAGCCTCATACATGAACAATAGTTCTTTAATGAAATTGAACAGGAAGCAATACTCCCAGACTCATGCCCAGTAGCAAGCATTACCCTGATACCAAAACTAGAGAAGAACCCAATTAAAAATAAATCCAATCTTCTTAATGAACACAGATGCAAAAAATCCTCAACAAGATACTGGCAAACAATGCAGCAAATCATCAAAAAGATTATACACCCTGACCAAGTAGGATTCATCCTGGGGATGCAGTTATAGTGCAACATATGCAAATCAATAAATGTAATATACCACAGAACCAAGGATAAAAACCACATGATCATCTCAATAGATGCTGAAAAGCAGTCTAATACCTATTCATGATAAAAACTGTACAGAAAATTGGAGCACAAGGTCTTTATCTCAATCTGATGTAAGACATCTATGAATAGCCATCATCCAACATCATACTAAATAGTCAAAAACTGAAAGCTTTCCCTCTAAAATCAGGAACAAGACAAGGATGCACACTATCACCACTCCTGTTCAATATAGTTCTGGAATGATTAGCCAGAGCAATTAGACAAGAGAAAGAAATAAAAGGCATATGGATAGAAAAGGAAGAAATTAAATTATCATTAATCTAATGCAGATGACAAAATACTCTGCATAGAAGACCTCAAAAACTCAACCAGAAGACTCCTACAAATTAATACCCAAATCTAGCAGCATACCAAGGTCCAAACTCAACACTCAAAAACCAATAGCATTCTTGTATACAAATAACAAACTTACTGAAAGAAAAGTTAGGGAAACAATATCTTTCACAATAGCATCCAGTAAAATGAAATACTTAGGACTCAATCTAACAAAGGTAGAGAAATATATATTGAAAACTATAATACTGAAAAACAAGATGGAAGAGGGTATCAGAAAATGGAACGATATCCTCTATTCATATATATATAAATATATATATTCATATATATAGATAGATAGTCAAAATTACATTACTTTCAAAACTTTTATACAGATTTAATGCAATCCCAATCAAAATACTAAGAGCATACCTCACAAAACTAGAGAGAACAAACCTAAAGTTCCTATAGGAGCTACAAACACTATTCTAGGCAATAGAAGGCAGAAGGCATCCCAATTCCTGATGTGAAGTTTTACTTCAAAGTTACTGTGATAGAAACAGTATCGTACTGGCAAAAGCAAAAACAAAAACAAAACAAAAAATAAATAAAACCACCAACACCAAAACCAAAATGCAAAAACAACTCTAAATAAACTCAGCTACCTTATCTTTGACAAAAAGGCAAACACTTTCACTGGAAGAAAGATAGCCTCTTTAGTAAATGACTTTTCTTTTCTTTTTTTTTTTTTTTTTTTTTTTTTTTTTTTTTTTTTTTTTTTTTTTTTTTTTTTTTTTTGGTACCAGGGATTGAACTCATGACCTTGCACTTGCCAGGCAGGTGCTAAGCTAAACCTCTGGCCCTAGTAAATGACTTTTCATACCCTAACAATTGAACCTAGACCCATCTCTCTCACCATGCACTAAACTAAAATCGAAATTAATCAAAGATCTAAATGCAAAAAAGAAATTATCTTCAGGAAGATATAATAGGTAAAATTCTAGAATATATAAGTATAGGCAGAGAAATTTATGAACAAAGTCCTAATTACACAGAAAATACTACAAGGAATCAACAACTGGGATCACATCAAAATGAAAGACTTTGTACTGCAAAAGAAACCACTCATGCTTGTAATCCCAGCACTCCGGAGGCTGAGGTAGGAGGACTGTTGAGAGTTCAAGACCAGCCTAGACTACAAAGTGAGCTCAAGGCCAGGCTGAACTGCATAGTGATATCCTGTCTCAAAAAGAAAAAAAAAAAAAAAAAAAAAAAAAAAAAAAAAAAAAAAAAAAAAAAAAAAAAAAAAAAAAAGGAAAAGAAAAAGAAAAAGAAAGAAAGCAAAGAAAAAGAAACCACCAACAGAGTAAAGAAACCATAGAATGGGAAAAAAATGTTTACTAGCTACTCTTCAGACATGAAACTAACATCTAAAATATATAAAAAACTAAAAAAAAAAAAAATCAGACACCCCAAATTTAAAAGTCCTGTTAAAAATGGGCATCCGAAATGAATAGACACTTCTCAGATTAAGAAATAGAAACAGCAAATAAGCATAAGAAAAAATGTTCAACATCACTGGTCATTTGAGAAATTCAAATTAAAACAAGGCTGAGATTCCCTCTCACTCCAGAAAGAATGATTATTATCAACAAATCAACCAATAACAAATGCTCGTGAGGCTGTGGAGAAAAGGGTACCTTTCTCCATTGCTGGTGGGAACATAAACCAATACAATCACTATGGAAATCAGTATGGAGATTCCTCAAAAAACTAAAACTATAGGTTACATTTGACCCAGCCATTTCCTTTTGGGCATCTTCCTAAAAGAGTTAAAAGCATCATGTCACAGTGGTATATGCATGCTCATGTTTACAGTGGCACAACTGCTAAATCTTGGAAACAGCCCATATACCTATTAAAAGATGAATGGTTAAAGAAATGTGGTATTTATATAAAACAGAGTACTGCTGTGCCATAGAAGACTAGACTTGAGCCACTCCATTCAGGATCCATCCTGGAAATCTTGGAACTATTCTCCTTTTCAATGAAACTTTCCTAAGCTTAAAAAAAGAAGAAGGAGAAGGAGGAGGAGGAGGAGGAGAAGAAAAGTAAGGACAGACTTGACTCATTTATAGGAAAACAGATGCACTTCAAGACCATAATCTTAAGTGAAATAAACCCGGCACAAAGTTTAAATATCACATTGTTTCTTTTGTGTGAGACACCCAGAGTAAATAAAGAGCATAATGGAGGATAGATATTGGGAAGTAGGAAGAACATGCGCAAATGGGAAGGGCAACAGGAAGGGGGAGGGGAAAGGGAAAGTGAAAGGGAAAGAAGGGCAAAGGAAAAAAAAATGGAAGGATAAAATGGAACCAAAACTTTTGTAAATGGGGAGGGGAAGAAGGGTTGAGAGAGGAATGGGAAAAAATTAAGACAGATTATGTATAGATATAAATTCCCTATGATGAATGTGATCAATATGCATGAAAAATATGTACTAATAAAAAAATAAACTTAAAAAAATAAAAAAATGACTGTTGATACAGCTTAGTGTGAAGACCATGGATTCAATTCACAGTACTGCCAAGAAAAAATTTAAAAAGCACAACCATTTCTAACTGTCTCTCATTTTTACTCACCCCTCTCAGGCAAACCAAAACGTCATCCTACCCATAATGCCTCTCAAGTACCCATACCACTTTCTTTTCTTTCAGTTCACTTAAAGATGACCTTATTCTGGATACAGTGGTACCTGTATGTTATGCTAGCTCTCAGGAGGCTGAGGCAGGAGGATTGTGAGTTTGAGGCCAGCCTGCACTACAAATGGAGTTCAAGGCCTGCCTGGACTACATAGTGAGACCTTTTCTCAAAACAGAGGTACTGCAATGGCACCTGTCCTTCATGGGAGCCAAAGGGAGAACCTGAGAGACTCTTAAAGCCAGAAAATGGGCTTAGTGATCTTTGAGGATGTGGCATGAACTTTCTTCAGGAGAAGTGTGTTTGGCTGGATCCTTTCCAGGAGAATCTATACAGAGATATGATACAGGAAGCTATCAGTAATCTGGCCTCTGTAGAAGTCATAAGATAGAGAGACTCTAGGAAAGGGTGGTCAGTAGACAGAAACCTTCAGCCAGATTCTAGGTCTCAGTCTCATTAAGGAAACTCCTGCTATACAATACTGTGAATATAGTGTATGTAGAGAAGTCTTCATCAGTTATCCCTTCATAGGCAGATGAGAGCTCACACTGAATACAAACCATATGAGCATAAGCATGAAAGGATGGAAAGAAGACACATCTTCCATAAGATAAGCAATGTGGAAATGCCTTCCTCTAAAACATCTGAAGAAACACTGAAGAGAAATCCTATCAATATAAGGAGTGTGGAAAGTTCTACATTTTTCTGTCAGACTTTCAAAGACACAATAGAGATAGACCTTATAAATTTAAAGTGTGTGGCACAGACTTTTATTCTCCCAGTTCTTTTCAAATACACACCAAAAAATCACACTGGAGAGAAACCCAATTAAGTTAAACAGTGTGGTAAGACTCTAAGTACTTCCAAACTGGGCATGGTGGTACATGCCTGTCATCCCAGCACTCAGGAGGCTGAGGTAGGAGGATTGTTGAGAGTTCAAGATGAGCCTGGGCTACAAAGTGAGCTCAAGACCAGCCTGACCTGCATAGTGAGACCCTGTCTCAAAAGGTAAAAAAAAAAGAGAGAGAGAGAGCCTGAGGACTTCCAAAACCTTTCATACACACAAAAATTTTATAAGGGAGAGAAACCCCATGAATATGAGATATGTGGGAGAGCTTTCAACTGTTCCAATGCTTTCCGAAGACATAAAAGAACTCACATTGGAGGAAAACCCTATGAGTATACAAAATATGCTAAGACCTTAGGTCATCTCAGTTCTTTTAGAACACGTGAAAGAATGCATACTAAGACAAACACATACTGTGAATGTGAAGAATGTGGGAAAGCCTTCATTTCTCTCATCTTCTCAGGGCACATGATAATGCACACTGGAAATGGATTTATACATTCAACACTCGTTAGTTCTGATGTGTTCCAAATACATGAGTGACTACACACTGGAGAGAAGCCCTTTGAATGTAAACAGTGTGGGAAAACCTTACAGTTAGATCTTTTCAAATACACGAAAGGACTCACACTGGAGAGAAGCTATATGAATGTAAAGCGTACAGGAAAACCTTCAATTGTCCCAGTTTCTTTCTTTCTTTCTTTCTTTTTTTTTTTTTTTTTTTTTTTTTTTTTTTTTTTTTTTTTTTTTTTTTTTTTTTTTTTTTTTTGTGGTACTGGGGATCGAATTCACAACCTTGCGCTTGCCAGGCAGGGGCTTATGCCACTGAGCTAAATCCCCAGCCCCTGTCCCAGTTTCTTTCAAAGACACAAACAAACTCCACTGGGGAGAAGCCTTATGAGTGTAAGCTCTGTGGAAAGATCTTTAGTCATTCTTGTCACCTTCAGATGCATGAAAGATCTCACACTGGAGAAAAGCCCAGAGAGAAGCGCAATCTGTGGTAAAGCATTATGTAGTTCCAGTGCCTTTCAGGTTCATAAAAGAACTCAAACCAGAGAGAAACCCTGTGAATGTGGGAAAGTCTTCAGTTATCAAAATTCATTTAAAAGACATGAGAGGATTTACATGGGAGAGAGACCCTATGATGGTACAAAGTGTGTAAAACCTGTGGGGATTGCAGTTCTCTTCAAATATATGAAAGAAATCCATACTGGAAAAAAGCATGAATGTAACAATGGTGGTCATACCTTAATTTGTATGTATGGAGAAGTTTACATTTTCTTGGCTAATAAAAATTGTCATAAAATAAGCTTAAAAAAAGATAACCCCAAATCCTCATCTCCTGAGACTGACAGAACACACACACCAGCCATTTTGGCCACCTGCATAAAGCTCAGAGGTCACAACATGTCACAGAAGCTCTTCACTCATCAGATTCAGGCCACAGACACATCCCACATCCCACTCCACTGCTTCTTTAAATCAGAAAGTTTTGCTGCTTTGGGGGCAGAAGGCTCCTGAGGCTCCAGTCTCTGTGCTCTTCCTTGGCAGTACTGTTAAGGCCTGGGGTGCAGGTCCGCACAGCTCAGGAGAGCTTTAGATTTCTTCCCAGTGCTAGCAGCCCTTCAGGGGACCCTCCTCTCTTCCCACTCATCTCACTCATTCTTAGTACAGTCTTCTCCCTTGGCTTGTGGTTTTGGTGTGGAAAAACAGAACAATACAAAATGGAAACTTTTGTTCATTCCCATTATTTTTTCATCACAGTAAATGAAAACACTATCAACTCAGTTATAAGCCAAAAACATAAAGAGTTGGGAAGGAGGTATGGCCCAGTGATACAGCATTTGCCTAGCATCTGCAATGGTGTGGGTTCAATACCCAGTACCCAAAACAAATGACAACAACAATACCTATTTTCAATTTCATTCTTTCTCTTACATCCTATAATACTCAATGCTTTAGTCTATTGCCTCCACCTTCAAAGTATATCCAGAGTATAACCTTCTCACCATATCCAGGGCGCCTAACCACAGTTCAAGCCTCCATTGTCTCTTATTTGGACTCTTGCATTTCTACCTAATCTACCTGCCTTCATTCTTGCTCCCTTTTAGTCTGTTTTCAGCAGAGCATACAGAATGGCAGTGCCAAATATAGTAGCCTAGCCACATGAGACCATTTAATTATAAATTTTAATTAGTTTTTCTTGTTCCATTTCAAGTGCTCAATAGCTACATATGTCTAGTGGCTACCATATTGGACAGAGTAGGCATAGAACATTTTCATCCTTGCCAAAAGTTCTGTGAATAACACTGATCTAAAGTAAGTCCTTTTTTAAATTAAAACAAATTAGCCAGGTGTGGTGGCACATGCCTGTAATCCCAACACTTGAAAGACTGAGGCAAAAGGATCACCAAGAGTTCAAGGCCAGCCTGGACTACATAGCAAGACCCTGTCTCAAAGAAAAAAAGTGTTGAGGATTAAATCCAGAGCTTCATACATGCTAGGTAGTGTTTTACCACTGAGCTATACTTCCAACCCCTAGATTAAGCCTTTTAATCCTTCAGTCAGATCATATCTCTCACTTGCTCAAAATGTTCCAAAGATTTCCCACTACTCTTAGAACAAAAATCCACAGAATTGGCTGGATATATACCTATCCTATATTGTGATATATACCTATAATCCCAGTTACTTATGAGGCTGAAGCAAGAGGGTTACAAAGCCGAAAGCCAGTCTGGGCAATTTAGACCTTTCTCAAAATTTAAAAAAAAAATTATTTGGGCTTGTAGCGTATACCTGTAAGCCCAGCACTTGGGAGGCGGAAACAGGAGGATTATGAATTCAAGGCTAGCCTGGACTTCAAGTGTAATAGCATAACTTAGGTTGATGCCTCACTAAAGTAGAAGTATGAAATTGCAGACAAAGGAGGTAGATAAGAGGAATGTTTATTAAGAAAAGAGAAATTGCTTCCAATAGTTGGGATGGGACTCAAAAGTGAGTTGCTACAGAGACTTTTTGTCTAGGGATTTTTATACCAAAAATGATAGGGCTAAGACCATCCAGAAACAAACTACAGACAGCTGTAGGATTAAGAAAAGTTTACTTGGCTGGGGATTTAGCTCAGCGGTATAAGTGCCTGCCTCGTAAGTGGGCAGTTGTGAGTTCGATCCCCAGTACAAAAAAAAAAAAAAAAGAAAAGCTTACTTAAACTAGAGATGGCACTATGAGGAGTTGAGGCACATAACAAATGTACATCTGTAGGTACCTCTCTTGACCTCTACTCTATTTTTTTTATTTTTATTTTTATTTTTATTGGTATCGGGGATCAAACTCACGACCATGCGCTTGCAAGGCAGGCACTTGTGCCACTGAGCTAAATCCCCGACTTCTACTCTATATAAGAGGTTTATTAAAGGACAAAGTGAGAGGGGAAAAAAAGGTTTTCCAGCTAGGTAGGAGCAGAAGTAGTTACAGTGGTCATTCATCACTTTGCTGGTTACTTTGCTTGTTATATCCCTGGAATTAATTGTCCATCTGGTTTTTGATAACTCTTTTTTTTTTTTGTACCAGGAATCAAACTCAGGATTGCTAGGAAGCACTGTACCACTGAGCTATATCCCCAGCCCTCTTGTTAACTCTTGACCTCAGGTTCCAGCTTATCTGACAAGGACCTGCTCATCCTAACTGTATTTTGGGGCCAGTCCCTTTCAGCTGTCTGCTGTCTTCCACCTAACTTGCCTATCTAAAACAGCAGGTGAGTCTCTGTCTCAAAAACCAAAATAACAACAATAACAACAAATTATTTTAAAGGACTGGAGTATAGTCTAGTGATAGAGCATCTCTGGGTTTATTCCCTAGTACCACACATGTACACACACACACGGGCATGTGCACACACCTGCACATACACTCTCACACACAAACACACCAAAACTAATCGTAATTTATATGCGTTATGTGACCAGGTTCTCTTCTATGCCTTATCTCATTTCCCACTGCTCTCCATTTCTCTCATCTCCAGTTGTTGGCCTCTTTAACATCTCTTGAACATACCAAGCATGATTTTTTAATCAGAGCCTTTGTGTTTATTGTCTTGTTTGCTTTGAATACTTTTCCCTTAAATAATTATATGGGGAGTGGGGATTTAGCTCAGCAGCGTAAGTGCCTGCCTTACAAGCGTGCGGTCATGAGTTTGATCCCCAGTACCGATAAAAAATAATAATAATTACATGGCCACTCCCTACTCCACATAGATGTCTTTCATTTAAATGTTCTCCCCACAAAGATTCCCTTCTAAGGAACAATTATGTCTCCAGCTTCATTCTCTGGTCACTTATTCTATTCTGTATTTCTTTATAGTACTTCTCTTCTTCGCTCTTCCTTTTTTTTTTTTTTTTCCCCTTTATTTTTCTGGAGCCGGGGATTGAACTCATGTCCTCTCACCTGCCAGGCAGGCGCTTGTGCCACTGAGCTAAATCCCTGGCCCATTTTTCACTCTTTCTTTATAATCTGTCTCCCTGTATTAGTCAGCTTCCTATTCTTGGGACAAAATGTTCAACTCTCAGAATTTACAGAAAGAAAGGTTTATTTTGGCTCACAGTTTCAGAGAGGTTAGTACATACATGACTGACTGGCTCCAAGGCAAAAACAGCATGGAAGAGAGCATGGCAGGGGAAAACTGCTCCATCATGGTGGCCAGGAAGAAGAGAGGAAAGAGAGAAACTGGAGGAGCATAAGTATACCCTTCCAGATTGTCCACTCCTCTGGTGACCCACCTCCAACCAGGCTCTTATCCTCACAACACTTTCAATTATGAACTCATCAGTGGATTAACCCACTGATGAGTATAGAGCTTCCATGAACCAATCACCTTCAAAGGCTCCATGTCTAGGACTGGGTATGTAGGTCAATGGTAAAGCACATGCAAGGGAGTGGGTTCAATCCCCAGCGGAAAAAGAAAAAAGAAAGGCAAAAGCCCCACCTCTAAACATGAGACTTTGGGGACAGTTTAGATTTAAACCATAATACAACTCACTGGAACCCATGCTCTTTTAGGAAAGAGATTTTGTGGTTTTCTTCATGGCCCTCTTCTCTTGTGTCTAGAACACCACCTGGCATATAAAAGGACTCAGTTTTTGTTTACAAATTGATTGAATAATGGAATGAATGTTTTCTGTTATGCAAATGCCCCTGAAACTGGGAATGACATGACTTGGCTATGTTCTTGGGATAGAGAAGAGGAAAAAATGTGGAGAGAAAAAATTAATTTCTTAATAAATGATCCTGTTACAAGCTCCTATCATAGAATTGGGTATATACACTGTCCTGTGCTTCTACAAGGCTTGTTTGGAAGATGTGAATTTGTTCTAAAGTGATTGATATATTAGGGACCCATGTGAACAGAGAAGCAAATTTCATATTTGCTTCTGCACCATACTTCACCTGCAAGAAACAGAGTGAGTGCAGAAAACTGTGCCTGCTGCACCTGCCCAACTAGCAAGGCAGAAACCTATAAACACCACACACAGTGTGTCTGCATCTGGGGTCACAGCTTCCCATTGCACTTCATATAGCTCTTCCTCACATTAACTGTTGAGCTGCAGCTGTTCTGCCACTCACCTTCACCAGTGACCTTTAGGTCTCCTACAAAATGAAGTGCCATGTCCAGTGTGGTCCTTAGGTTCCTCTTAATGATTTAACTTCTGTAAGACTATGTTACCAGGCTTTTCAGGTTCCTATCTGGTTTTTTACTGTGTCACTGATACATTTTTCAGAGTTGTGCCTCAACTCCATTTTCCTCATAAGCCTGGAGGGATTTTGCAGAGCTTGGTGATTTTTAGGTGCACACATATCACCTTACAACAGAACTGACTGTAATTGGGTCCAGCTAACCTCTACAATAACCTCCTCCAGACAGAAAAAAGCCCTAGGACAGGGATTATGTTTTATTCATTTGTGAATCCCTTAAACCTCTCATGACAGTAGCTTGGCATGTAATGGATGCTTACAAGATGTTGCTTCCCAGGCTTCTTTCAGGATAGCCCCATTAGCACCTTGGGAGCATCTTATCAAACTGAGCTTGAGACAGGCTGGCGAGAAGGACTCTGGGAAAAACCTGCCCAGGGCAGGACTTTGCCTACCCAGACCTTCCAGGATCCAACATTGAGAACAACTAACTTATATCTGAACTGGCTGGAGCAACCCCTCTCCACAGCCCCCCAACCCAGTGCTGGAGAGTCCTCAGAAAGTTCAAGCAAGGGCAACACAGAATCCTTCAACAACCTACACAGCACCCTATGGATGTGGCGATTTGCTACCAGAGGGCCCTACATAAGATATATTAGCATCACAAGAGTTAATGGACCAGAAAGGGGGAAAAATTAACATAAATTACTTGCTGCTGCCTTCCATGGCAACACGAGAACAAGTTCAATGTGCTACCTGAGGAAAACCTTGAGAAGCAAGAGTCCTAATGGGCTAACATAACACCTTGGGCCCTCCCTGAGAAATAATAACTCCCCAATCATCTGGGCCTAGTAACAAATTATGCAGAGCAAGTGGCGTGAGGAGGATTGATTCACTGATGCTGCTTTCTGACGGATCATTTGTCTAGTGAGGGGAGATGGTAACTTCTCTGACTAGATGCTGAGGCACCTCTGCCTCTCCCTGGAGCTCTCCTGATTCCTTGAGTCAGGTTATAAGATAAGCATGTTTACTGAAAACTACCACCAAGGCCTCTTTGGATGCAAAAGATACATCTGTCTACCACTCCTCGTAACACCCCTCTATCCTCCTCAGACAGGAGCTGGATGGGCCACTGTAAGTCTGAGAGAAAGAGATGAAGGTCTGGAGAAAGAGATGTAAGGAGGTAAAAAGTTGGGTATAAACGGGGCAGCCCCTGGCATTAGAGAAGATGGGCAGTGGCTGACAGATGTCTAGTGGCAAACGTGACCAAGGGCTTAAAGGCACAATGCCCAGGACACAACTATCAGTTTGTTGGTTTGTATCTCGGTATCTCCCAAAGCCTCAGGTGCTCATTGGTGAGGAGAGAGCCTGTGGAAAGGCAGGAGCAGGACCTCAAAGCCTGAACTGGTCTGTCAGTGAAGACTCTGGCTACAGAAAATGGTCTGCAAACTGAGTTTGAGGGGGAGAGTTGGACTTTTCATCCCAAATTATCTTTGTTTTTAACTTGCAATATGTACTAGGGCTTTCTAGAGAAGCAGAATCAATTTAAATATCTGTATATAAAGGGATATATTAGGTAGACTTCCAGGATCAGAGACAGAAGAATCCCAATGGCAACTGCAAGATCAGAGGTGGAAATCCAAAATGGCTGTCTGTACACTGACTAGCCCAGGATTCAGTTGTAGTCAAAGGTCAAAGGCCTGAAAACTCAGTGTGAAGTCAGTCACCAGGGCAAATCTGTGTTGGAAGGCTAAAGAGTCTGTCTTTGAAGGCTGAAGAAACTAGAGATCAATATCCCAAAGCAATAACAAAGACTGGAGATCTTAAAAAAAAAAACAAGGTGGGGGGAGGGGCTTGAGGGAACAGCTTCCTTTTTCTTTCTTGCTTGGTACCACCAATCTGGAATGGGTCTTCCCCCCTTAGTTTATTGGTCTATATGCCAATCATGCACAGACACACCCAGAATTTTACTAATCTGCTAGGCAGTTATTCAAGTCATTATATCACAATGAATGATAAAATATAGTTCACGTAACGTAACAGTTACCATTTTTAATTTGGTGGCTTTTTTTTAATATGCTATATTCACAGTGTTGTACAACTACTATAAACTATCTAATTCCAGAACATCTTCAATACCTTAGAGAGAAACCCTGTATCTGTTAGCTGTGTTCCCTCTTTTCCTAATTTCTGTAACCACAAATGTACTTTTGGTCTCTATGGATTTGCCTATTCTGGACATTTCAGGGCAATTGAAGCATATTCTATGTGATCTTTTGTATGTTACTTCTTTCATTTGGCATAATGTTTTCCAGGTTCATCTACACTGTAGCATAAATTCCTTTATTCCTATTGGTTCCTAGCTCTGGCAGTCTCTGCTTCAGGTAAACTGATCTATATTCACCTCTGTCTGCAGCTTTTGGAAGACATCCATTCTACAATGGATCTAACAAAAGTGTTATGGTTTATGTCTGGATGTCCCCCCAAAGACTCATGTGGTCATGGGGACAGGCTTCTAGAATTTATGATTGATTTATGCTCAAATCTGTAATTATGGGTGTGAGTGCTACAACCAAGTAAATGTGGCCTACATACAATAAAAGAGACAGAAAGAGTTTTCTCTACATGCTTCTCCCTCTTTTGCTTTTGCTAATTTTGCTGTCTTCTGCCGTGATAAATGGTTGCCCCTGTGCCATGCCACTCTGCCTTAGAGCTAGATGATTATGGACTGGAACTTCCACAAACTATGAGCTAAATAAACCTTTCCTTCCTTAATTTCGGGTGTTGGGTATTTCATCCCAGCAATGAGAGAAAAGTAACTCACACAAAAAATTACTGATTTTTAGTTTGGTCAACTTTTCTTATTTTAGGAAGCTAAGATTTTAATAACAAGTATGCTGAATCTATACATTGGTTAGGGAGTACTACAATATCATTTTCCATGAACATAGAATGTCTTTCCATTTATGTAAGTTTTAGTTAATTGTTTTTAGCTGTTTGTTGTTGTTGTTTTCTTTTTCATTGTACTTTTGCACTATTCTGCCTCAGCTGAAGCATTAAGATGTAAGAAGGGGTGGAAAGGTGGTCACTATCACTATTTCTCAGTCAGGGGTGAAAGAATTTTGCCCTAGAATAAGTTACAGGACATTATGGTGGTGGAAGGCCAAATTGGGGATGTTTACCCTGAGGTCACTCCCTCCTTCCTCTATTACAACTTCCTTTTTCTTTTCCCAGTGCACATGAAGAAAATTCCAATCAGCTCCTCCTACGTCATCAATGCCCACCCTAAGCATCACCCCTGCTCCAAGGTTACATATGTCCCATACCCCATATTTTGGTCGAAGAAGACAGCCCAGCCGCCATGGGTTGTTGTGCTCCTTTCCATGTCCTCACCTCAGTAAACCTGTTTGTTTTGTACTTTTACTTTTCTATTGCGCCAGAATACTCTATCAAGGGAAAAGACCAAAACTCCTCTGCAATGATCCATACCAGTGCCAGACTATTACCAAAGGGCCTTTCTGCTGAGGTGCTGGACAGCATGCATTTGGCTCTGTGCTTCTTGGGGTCACTCTGACTCTCAACTCTTGAATGCTGAGCAGGGGAATCTCTCAGGTTCATTATTTCACTAAAGCATTTTCTTTTGAGGTCAGCTGTGGAGCAATAGCCCCAATAACTCTGAGGGCTGGGTCCCCAATTCCTCTTTGTCCTGCCAGGGAGGAGAGGGTGCCTACTCTAGGAATGTTACTGGTGGAGAGGGCTAGAACCATGAAAATTATGTTTCTAAGCCTTTCACTAATCATATCAAAGCCCTTCCCAAGGAGTCTTTTGGCCTAAATGTAGTTTGATAATTACAAATTATTTCTAGCAAAAATGCTGACTGTGGGAGAGCAGGTTAGAGCAAATTTGATTCATATTAAAGCCATGGTCAGATCATCATGAACCTTCAGGGTATTTATTTTTCCATCAGCTCTTCCCCAGTTCTCCCATCTCCCTTTCTGGCCTGGCTGAGCCGGAGTCTTGCCTAATACAAATAACTGCATTAAAATAAAATCATGTGAAAGCTCAGGGGAACACGCCTGAGTTATGGAGAAGATAATAAGCTTGGACAACCACCCCAGCCGTCTCTTCTTACTCCCTCAAGGTAGGAGAAGGTTCACAACTGATTTGGGATCACTTCTAACAGTAAATAGGAGGGAAACTAGAGCTTAAGTGGTTTAAGGGGAAAAAAATGTAATAATGTAACAGATTGTTATCACTCTACTGATCCTCCCTCAGTCCCTTATCTCTGAAGTAATTTCCACTTCTAAATTATGATCACAGGAGCTGTGGGTATTTAACAGAACAAAGAGACAAAGCCATGAGAAATAAACCAAGACCACAGGGATGTCTTTGTTCACTCAGTCACTCAGTCACTCATTTATTCATTCATTCATTCACCCTTTCATTTATCAAACATATGAGGCTCTGTCCCAGGCATTCTGCTGCCTGGGAAGAAGACACAGAAGTTGGATTTAGTCCCCAGCACTACCATTCCTTCTTGTCCCTTAGTTGCTCTTAGTATAAGAAGGCAGATGTGAAGCCAGATAAGACATACTACCTGCAAATTTATTGCTGCTAAGAACTTGCCACTTAAGACTTCCTGGCTTGGGTTATATTGGAGCAATGGATGGAGAAGGATGATCACTTCATTTCTGTCTTTAGGAGCTAAAAATTAGAGCTGTTGATTAATTAATTAATTTATTTATTTATTTATTTTTGTGTGTGTGCTGGAGATTGAACCCAGGCTTTGTGCAAACAAGGCAAGTGGTCTACCACTGAGCCACATCCCCAGCCCCTAATTTGTCATTTTAAAAAAACAAGAACAGCTGTGCAAAATTGTACATACTTGTAACCTCAGCTACGTGAGAGGCTGAGGCAGGAGGATTGCTGTGAGTTTGAGGCCAACTTGGGCTACATGGTGAGTTCTACTATGTTTGGTTTTTTTTTTTTGGTACCAAGGATCGAACTCACGACCTTGCACTTGCCAGGCAGGTGCTGATGCCGCTGAGCTAAATCCCCAGCCCTTACATGGTGAGTTCAAGGCCAGCCTAAACTACAAAATGAGACCTCATCTCAAAAATAAATAAATAAGTAAAATAAACAAAAAGCAAGAAATAAATGAAAAAAAGTAAGAGAAGGAGAAAGAAAGATAGAGGGACATCATCTTTTATTAGAAGTGCGTTTCTACTTTTCCAGCAGCTTTGGAAAGGCAGTTACTACTCATGGTCTCAAGTCTTTGGGGATAGAGTCTGGTTCTAGAGGTGAGAGAGCTAATCAAATCACAAAGACAAACCAGGAAGGGTATGTGGCTCCCAATACTGTGATGTTGCTCTCTGCTGGCCTGCACAAGAGTGATGAGGAGCAAGGGAGTGGCTTAGGAGGGCTGGAGGCCAGCAGAGGAGAGATGACAGGGAGCATCGTTCTTGTCCTAGCAGAAAATCAGGTGGGGGCAGCTTTACCTTGGTACGACAAAAATTCTATAGCTTTGTTTTCCCCCCCAGGTACTAGAGATTGAACACAAGGCCTCACACATGCTGGATAGGTGCGCTACCACTGAGCTACATCCCAGCCCTTCTGGGGATTTTTCCTGTTGGGCACAGTTGCCGTGTTCTTGGCTCCTCATAGGCCTAGGTTTGGGAAAGAGTCACACCTTAGATCTTCTCTCAGTGTGAAATGGATTACTCCATTTCTAGGGCTTATTTGCCCACACCAGGTAAAAGCTCTGCCAGAAATGAAAATACATCCCCTCTTTTTATCCAAAAAGAAAAAGAAAAAGAAAAGAAAAAAAAAAAAGGATAGTAACTCAGCCAGCTCTTGCTTACATTTTATTTAACACTGGCCTCCCTTGTTTCCAAGGACATCTCTGATGTGAAGCACAGAGACTGCTGAGTGGTTGCCGAGACAAAAATCTGGGGGACATTAGGCTAAAGGGTGACCAAGGCTGCTTTCCTTACCTTGTCAGAGTCTGCAGCTTTCCAAAATGTCAGATGTCCCTTCCCAAGGAGTGGGAGGATGTGACTGCTTGAAATTTTAAATTCTAGGCTGGGGGAGCAGCTCAGTGTTAAGGTACAGGCCCAGTGCCACTATCAACCACAGAAGAACAAACCAAACTAAAATTCCTTTGTTTCGGGCCGGGGATTTAGCTCAGTGGCTTAAGCACCTGCCTGGCAAGCGTGAGGTCGTAAGTTCGATCCCTGGTACCAAAAAAAAAAAAAAATTCCTTTGTTTCTCATGGAAGATAATGATAACAGAAATATAATAACTATGGCACCTTACAATTTTCAAAGGACATGCAGATACTCTCCTGGTTGACCCTCACAGCCTCCCTGAAAGGCTAGCAGGACAATGTTATTGTGTCATTGTTACAGCTAATGAAACTGAGATTTAAGGAAGAAAAAGTGACTTATGGTTATGGTATAGCTCAAGGGTGTTCAGAGGTGGGACTTTTGGAAGATGACTGGATCATGGGAGCATTATATTCATCAGCAGATTAATCCACTGCAGAATTCAGTGCTGAATGTGCTTTTAGGAGGTGGGGACTGGTTTGGAGAGGTAGGTCCTTGGAGGCATGACCTGCAAGGGTGTATCTTCTTCCCAGGTGGCCCCCTTTTCTCTTGGCTTCCAGGCCACCATGACATGAGCAGCTTTCTGCTTCACCAGGCCCTTCCACCATGCTGTTTCTGAGCTAACCAACCATGGACTGAAACTTCCAAAACCGTGAGCCAAAATAAATCTCTTCTCCTTTAAGTTGTGAATGATGGGTATTGTGTCTCAGCATGGAAGAGTGACTACAATACGTACCCAGTGTCACCAGTCTGTGTTGAAGTTGTGTCTAATGAGGACTGACAGTTTTAGGTTCTGGTACAAGTAGGAGTTAAGCAATTCTAAATGTTGCATCCAAAGAATCTGAAATAAATTCTGTGTTCCCTCAATTTCATCTCTAAACTTTCTCTTATACCAGTGTTCTACCTCACTGACCTCTACCTAATTCAACCTACCATTCCCGACATTGCTCACTGAAGCCTAATTCTGCTGTCAGAAGCCTGATTTTCTTTTGTCCTGTGGTACTAGGGATTGAACCCAGGACCTTATACTTGCTATTTGAGTGCCCTGCCACTGAGCTACATTTTTATTTTTTGGATTGCTTGCTTTCATTTCTTTCTTTCTCTCTTAGACAGAATCTCACTATGTAGTCCAGGCTGGCTTTGAACTTGCTATGTAGCACAGGTTGACCTTGAACTCATGGGCAATCCTCCTGCCTCAGCCTCCTGAGTCCTGGGCTTACAGGTGTGCACCACCATGCCCAGCTTTATTTATTTATTTTTGCCAGCTTTATTTTTATTTTGAGACAAGATCTCATGAAGTTGCCTTGGCTGGTCTCAAACTTTGATACTTCTGGCTTAACCTCCCTACTAGATTATATGCATGTACAGCCCACATCCACCCTGATTTCTGTCAGAAATTGGAAGCACTAGTTCTTCAGTGAGGTTCCATAGAAGATAGGTCTCTCCTCTGCCCAACTCTAAACCATTATTAATAATTTCATTCTCTTTGCTAATGACTAACGTAGGAATGGGCACATTAAGAAATTTTCTTATTCTCTAAGGTAGAAGGGAAATCTGTGCATGGTTTTGGGAAGGGCAGACTCATTTTGAAAAGAGTTTGCACTATTCCTCTCCGCCACTGGACATTGTATGAGGGTGAAGAAGTGCAGGAGACTGGAATTTTGGCAACCATCTTGGTATCTGGAAGGAAGCCAGCCCAAGATGGCTGAACAGGACATAGTCTGGTCCTTGATAGAAAGAGGGTCAATTTGACTTGCCAAATTAACCAACCTTGGAACCCTGCCTCTACAGCCTCCAGATTTCTTTATGTAGGATAACAAAATTCTGTCATTCACCATTGTTTTACTTGTTTGTTTTGTTTTTTGCAGTGTTGGAGATTAAATGTAGGGCTTCATATATAGTAGGTCAGTGCTCTACTTCTGAGCTGGCCCTGTCTATGCCATTTTGAATTGGGAATATCTCTTCTTTCCACTGACAGCATTCTATATGATACACCTTTCTGTTTCTCAAACTTCCCAAGTTCATTCTCTTTCCAAGATGTCTTCACTTGCTGTTCTCACTGTCTGGAACATTTTTCTACCAGATGTTCATATGGTGATCTCCTTCCTACCATTTAGGTTTCAGCCCAAAAGTCTCTTTCTAAACACCACCCAATGTAAACAAGTCTTCCAGTTACTGTGGTTTTCTTTTTTATGACATTTATCAGGAGCTCATTTTTTTGTTTATGCGCTTGCTTCTTTATTATCTATTTCCTCAGTAGAGTACAAGGTCCATGTTAGTAAGGATTGTACCTAGTTTTTTTTTTTAAAGAGAACAAAACAAAACAAAACAAAAGGATTGATACTGGATTTAAAAAACAATACAGTAGGAAGTCAACCATAGTTACTGTAATGCACATTGTTACCCTCTGAATGGAGGCTGAGACCACCAGACTCAGGCATGCAAAGTCAAACAGCACAAGCACTAAGTTGTTTCTTTACTTCAGTTACCAACGTCTCAAGAAATGTCAGGTGTGTGGCTTCTAATGTCCTCTATGTCTATGTCTCCTGGACTTGTTCTGTGTGAGATATAGGCATGCA
>PVJX010015793.1:0-41748 GCA_004027295.1 Dolichotis patagonum
TTGGTTAGTTTGCCAACAAGTTATTTTAGTCATAAAACACAGTATATTTAAATATTTTTATTTTAATTTGAATATTTAATATTGTTTCAATTTTGGTTATCTTTTAGTCTTTGCATATTTGTCAGGAAATATTTCAATATCAGTATAATGGTAGAGAGTTATATACTACTTTTGTTAAAATTGCTACTTCCAGAAGAAAAATCAATAATAATATTTTCCCTTATAATCTAAACTATCCAAAAAACAAATGTCCTGTGAAACAAGTGTTTGGCTAGATAAAATTCCAGATATTAAGGATATGAGAAGGATCATTTCCCAGTTTGCTGAAAGGGTATGTTCTTATGTCACTGTGCCCTGTGGTAATCATTGATTTAATACAGAAATAGGAAAACTGATTTTTAAAAGCTGCCTAAGCCGTAGTGATACACTGCTTCGGCTGTTGGCAGTGTTTAAATGTAGAATGCAGGTTTTCTAACTGCAGTGTGCACTTGCTAGGTGAAGTTTTCACCAAGAAGTGGGGATGGGAAAGTAACGCAAGTATTTTGTTTCCAACCAAACCCTCACACCGGCTCTCCGTCAGCGTAACATCTGAGCTCCCTAATGTATTACTTTCTGGACAAATCATACTTCTCCTGTAAAATACCACCAAATGTTTTAAACCTTTCAATTCTGGAGTAGAGTTTTTGAGATAATATACACTGGATGGATGTCAGAAGTTTCAGAATCCTATTCAGCAGAAGAGAAAGTCTATTTATATTTTGTTGATCTGCAAATTTAAAAAACATAAATGACATCAGATGATGTGGTGTTCCCACTTAATAAATCATCTTACTGTATCTTTCCAGTGCAATAAATAAATAAAGGAGCCCCAAGTGCTTGGGGTGCAGACTATTACCACATTGGACTTTTAAAACCACATCAGAGTGGAAAACTCGGTCCCCGGAGAAGCTGGGGGGAGGCAGCGCGTTCTGCCAGCAGCTTAGGTGCTCTCAGCCGGGCAGGGCGAGGCAGCGGCCAATCTCCTTGCGGTTTCTGTGGCTGGGGCTGACCCCACCCTGCGGGGCAGCTGTGAGTCCCGTCCCTGGCACCAGGAACAGTGAGCCCTGGTTGTTGGACCAGGTCTGCAGATCACTGTTGGAAACGACAGGGTGGAATGGTGGGAGGCTGCGGAGGAGAGGCTCCTCACAGGCAGAAAATGTTCACTGCGCACTGGTGACAACGGGTTCAAAAGAAGACCGGGTGTCAGCAGGAGCCAGTTAATCCCGCAGAACAGTCCTAGGTGGAGAAACCCAGAGCCTTACTAGCATATAGGTTTGCGTGATGGTATTGGGTGGAACAGCAGTATTTTTTAATATTCTGGTTCAACTATTCTTTGCAGTTTAAGTTGTAAAATATACTTTGTATCAGTAAATCTTCTTCAGTATAAGGCTCTTGAGTTCATGGATTTTATTTTAAATTCTTCCTATTCAAGTAATGTTTTGAAGGGAAATAAGAAAAAGTAATCTTTTCTCTTATATAATTGTTTTTTCAGCTAACATTTGAGAAAACATATTGACGCATGGCTGAGGAGACACTAGAGAGAAAACACCCCTCACTGACCTGGAAGTTAAAAAGCTTCCTTGTGCAGCTGACTCAGATTTTAACTGGTCGTATGACCCTGAAAATATTTTAATTTCTTGAGATTTTGTCAATATGATACCCTCATATGCGAATGAGGTTATTTAAGTTCGTCATGGTGAAATCAGGACACTACAAAAAGTGGGTGTACTGCTATAGACAGAGCCTGGAATTACATCTTTTAATGCTACACGTAGCACTGATTTCAGGTTCACACTGGAGGGTGCTTATAAAAGTGCTTTTAAAAGTTTTTAATGAATTAGAGAACTCAGTACATGTCATCTTCCAGAGGAAAAGTTAATTAAGTTCAGATAAACAGATACCTACTAAAGCCCCTTCCCAGGTGCAGGGATTGTTTTTAGTGACATAGCAGGTGTAGCGAGGCCTGAGACCCCGTCTTTTCTAGACGATACTTGTAGCTCCATCTGTCTGGGGCCAAGAGAGAAAGTAATACAGTGTTCCTTCCACGGAGTGCAACTGTTCCTGAAAGAAACAGACAGTGTTGGGTGTTTCAAAGGGGGCGAGGCTTAGCTCCCAGGCTACTATTATGGAAGGACTGAATGGAGGGTACAAGTCCTGGGATGGCCTGCGGAGGGTGGAGGGATAAAACATTTCTGAGTTAAGAAAGCAACAAGAACACAGGTACAAACACAACACAGAGCCGGACGGAGCTGTGTGGAGTTTGCGGGGAGTGGGCAGTCTGCGTGGAAAGAGCATAGGGACTGCGGTGGAGAGCCTCACGCCCAGGACGAAGGCCGGGGTCAGAAGCAGCGGTCATTCTTGACTGTTTAAGGGGGTCACGTCGTCAGTAATTCACAGGCTGGAGTTACTTAGACTGGTTCCTGTGCAGACAAGCACGGAGTGATTATATTTCTAAACAGTAGTAAGGGAATGGGCATTAGATGGATCAGTAAAACCTCGAAGGGCTTTGATTTGCAGCAACACCGTATGAATGATGTCAGTGGCTGTTCAGCAGAGGTGAGAAACCAAGGGAGCTTGTGGAGTCGGACCTGGATTTAAGTCGGCCTTCCTGCCTACTCACTGTTACTCTGTTTATCCTTCGCCTTTGTACAGCCACAATGAGTACTTGCCGTTTTATAGTGATAATTAATGACTGTCAAAGGCCCAGCGCTTTTTCCAGCACCCAGCACTGCGCTATAATTTGTGACCGTCGTTTTTATCCGGAGGGCTGTATTGCACTGGGCTGGTTCTGTGTGGTGCCTACAGGTTTAAGATGAATATCAAAGAGAGGAAGATTTTGAACTCAAAATAAAAAAGATGTTATAAAGGTTAGACTGCAATTTAAAGATTATTTCTAAATGGGATAGTACTGTCTGAGTTCAAATGTGGCAATGACCGCTTGGAGCTAAGCCATGGAAGTGTGTCTGAATATGTTCATGAAGAAGCGGCCTGGTTCGTATACTCCATGGGGCACTTCCAAAGGAAGGGGCTTCTCACTCTTTCTGCCAAACAAGTCCCAGAAATCCAGAGGCATAAAGAAATCCAGAGGCAAAATTCTCCATAGAAAAGAGTTTACTTGTAATTCCATATTCATCTTAAAAATGTATATGCATTTTGCATTCTACTTTATAATGTACCTACTTTATTTTAATGGACAAATAATGCTTGAGATATACCCTATCATGTAAAATCTCTGAGATATACAAAATTGGTCGTGTGATTGTGAATACTCTCTGCACAGTTTTCCCTGCCAAAGCAGGACAGTCTGAAAGGGATGCGGAACCCACAAGCTCATAACAGAGGAAGAATTCCGTAGTTCTCAGTGGGGACGAGCTAACAATTCACATTTCTACTGAGTGGAATTCCTGTAGATTTGTGCGGATTGGTTTATCTGGCACAATCATATCACTGCTAATGTAAACACGTGTGGCAGCCTGTTCACTAAAAATGTGCGTGGAATTAAGTTCCGGGAAAAACTTGCAGTTGGAGATGCCTAAAGCAGTGAGGGAAGGGACTGTGTGGGTTTGTGATACCCCCTTGGCTGCTCAGTTCTTGAGTTTTTGTGTGTCGTTTGTTCCTATTTAATTTCTCACTACTGGGCGGGAGGCAGATGCTGAGTGAATACTGTTCTGTGAATTGCAAAGAGGTTTTAAGTTAGGATAATTTTTTTCCTGTTAGCTCTAAATTACTTTAAAAAATAGGATTTCCCTCTCCTTTAGTTGTATCAAAGTTCCCTGCATAAACTAGATAGACCAAGTTTGCTCGAAGAGTTGTTGGTCAGAACTGGAAATTACTTCCCTGAGCCTGGATCCAGACTAGCGTTTGTGGTTTGGTTATTTGAATGTGTAGCTCCTTTGAGCTTGTTATTGTGATTATAGTAACAGGGGCATGGGCTGGGGTGCAGCTGAGGGCGGGAGCACTTGCCGGGCCTGTGCGTACTCCAAACACACAGAAGGGCGGGATCTGCACGGGTTAGATCACTGTGCACTATTCGATCACTTACCCTGTAATGATTCATTATAGTCTGATAAGAAGAAAACAAACCTAGGAGTCAGGAGATGGAGTGATTTTTGTTGTTGTTTTGTTTTTTCTCTCTCTCTCTTTTTTTTTTTTAGCAAGGACAAGTTCATTTTGAACCGCAGTATTTCTCACAGTTCAAATATTTGATTTCTGAAGCACAAGAGAATGAGTTACTTCCAAGGGGAATGTCTTCTTAGCATGAATGTAACAACTGTCAACACATTTTAAGTTTGCTGGTTTTCCTTCATATATCAGCTTCTTTTTGTTTGTTTGTTTGTTTTTGTCTTTTTTATCAGTTCCAGGGATTGAACACATGACCACTTGCTTGCAAGACAGGTGCTTATGCCGCTGAGCTAAACCCCCAGCCCCTATGTCAGCTTCTTTGTACCTTCATTAGAAGAGATAGTTACGACCTTTAAAATGCATTTTGAGGAATCATTCCAGCAGTGACAAGGTTTTCTCTTTTTTTAGTTTTATTCTAAGACAGTCTCTCACTAAGTTGCCAGGCTGGTCTTGAACTTGAAGTCCTCTTGCCTCTTGTCTCACCTCCCGAGTAGCCGGAGTTTAAAAATAATTTCTTGGTGTGGTACTGGAGATTGAACCCAATTTCAGCTCCCCATTGAGCTCTCCTGCTTTTTTGTTTGGAGACGGGGTCTTGCTAAGTCACTGAGTTGCCCACGGTGGGCTCAGACTTGATCCTCCTGCCTCAGCCTCTCCCAGTGCTGACAGTCATCACCACTGCAGGTGTGAGATGCATTTTAAAGATCTGTAAGCACTATGCCCGCAAGACTGGATTTTTTTTTTTTTTTTTGGTACCGGGGATCAAACTCACAACCTCGCGCTTGCCAGGCAGGCGCTTAAGCACTGAGCTAAATCCCCGGCCCAAGACTGGATTTCTTTCATGGACATTCGCTGCCTTTAGGAGGCTGAGTATTCGTTTTAGATTTTGTTGACTTATTTTACCTTCCATCCCTGATATAGGCTAATAGTCTCCTGGGAAGTTAAAGAGGTTAAAAATAAAAGGATGCCAAATCCCCTTGTGTTTTACAATTTTTCCCAGGAGTACTATTGTCTAATTATGAGTAGACTGTGGTTTACCTGCTTAATGATGAGGAGTATGCTAGGAGCCCGGAGGCCAAGTTGCACAGGACAGGGTACTGGCTTCTGAAGTGCACAGGGGAGAGGGGGCTGCACTCATGTTGGGGTGTGTAAGTTCTCAGATTGGTTAGCTGGGCGGTCACCTTTGGAACTGTGCTCACGGATGGGAAGTCTGACCGACTGGAAGTTGCTTGGGTTCCGGTGTGGAACTATGGAGGTGCTGACACTGAAGATGTAAACGTGGGCTCGACTGCAGATAAGAACTGGACGCCATTCCAATAAAATGCTACGCTGAAATACAGTTGCATGTCCAAATATTGCATATGCAGGTTTTCCATGAGAGTAATGCCACTCAACTCAGTCATTTGATCATGTTTTCATCTGTAAACAAACCAGCTAAATCACAAATTTATTTCAAATCATAAAACTTTGAGGGTCATATTTTGAATGTGAGTTAATAAGAAATAACTTCTTTAATACTCAGATTTCGTCAGATGTCAGTTCTAATGCTTGTTTTTCTGACAGTTTCTCTAGCCTCTGAGCATAGGGCTTACGTCAAGCGTCCCTTCCGGGTAGGAGCTAGCTCTGCTCTGGTTCTCTTTAGCCCCAGAGCATCCGGAGAAGAGTATGTGTAGTCTGTGTAGATCCTTGATCACTTAGAGAGGCAGGGGTCCTGCCTCCTGCAGCCCGGCCCTCCTGGGAGCTACTGAACTGGGTGCGCTGGGAACAGCTGGGCCCACTCAGTCCCGTTGCCTAGCAGCCCCTGCACAGCAGTCATAAGGGGCTGTTGCTGAGCAACCAGGAGGGCCTGGAGCATCAGCCTGGGACATCGCCAGTGGTGGTGGGCCTGCCCCCCGGGGGAAGCGGAGCCACATGGCAGGGGGGCGTGCCTCCCACAGGGACACCGGGGGACACCAGGGCTGTCAGCAGTAAGTGTTCCCTTAGGATCGAAGAAGTAACTTACGCTCCTGAGCACACGGTCATTAGTAGAATGACTGATGTAAATCGAATTAGACACGAACTTGAGGCAGGGCAGGAAGTGCTGGCAGCCAGCGTTCTCATCTCAGATGCTCTCATTCTGGTTTCTCTCTCCTTCAGGCTTAGTGTTCTGGGTCAATGAGAAGTAATTTTTTCATTGCGCTGATGGAATACTCGACCTTCTCTATTAACATTACAACCAAATGTAAACAAACGCAAGCAAAGCAAATATTTACATTTGAGAAAAGCCAGCCAGCTAATGCTGTCCTGGCCAACGGGGACCAGATGATAAATGTTTGATTCAGTAGCAACACAAGAGTTTGCTGCTACTACCGAGATACTGCTTTGGGTTTTCTTTCTATAGAGAAAGGTCAGAAGATACCAATTTGCCAGGAATGTGCCTGATTTATTTTTCGTATTTAGAAGAGTTGACAGAACTCTCTAAGAAGGCTGAAGTAAGCTTTTAAGATTTAAAATTTCCATGTTGAGCAATGGCTTTTTGTGAGGATCAAGGCACAGATTTTAAAGGCTGAGACAGAGTGCTTTTAGTATCTTAGAATAACACAAGGTGGGCTGGTTCTTCTCTCTCTCTTTCATATATGTATATATGTTCCCCCCATCCCAGTACTGAAGATTGAACCCAGAGACTTTGTACTGAACTACATCTCTAGCTATTTAAAAAAACTAGACAAATTAGTTAATTAATATTACCAGACAGGGTCCCACTAAGCCTCTAAGTTGCCCAGGCTGAACTTGAACTTGCCATCCTCCTGCCTCAGCCTCCCAGAGGCTGGTATTACAGACATGCACCACCACGCCTGGCTTCTTCTGCTTCTTCTTCTTCTTCTTCTTCTTCTTCTTCTTCTTCTTCTTCTTCTTCTTCTTTCTTTGTTAAATATTTAAAAACTTAAAAATTCCGCCTAAGACATGCATACAGGACATTTATTTTATGCCCACACACGCACACTGTGTCTAATTAGGGTACTACTAAGGTGTTACATCAAACAATCATAGAACAAATAGACCCATTTCTAAGGTACTTTATGCTGTTCCATGGTATATATCACTGGTAGGCACATTCTGTTTATCTATTTCCTACATGTGAGTGTTAAATAATCTGAAACACGTTAAACAGAGTGGGTGGAAGCACTGTTCAGAATGGTGTTTGAATCTGCTAACATCTCTAAGCGATAGGCACTAACATTAAGGACCTTTACACACAAGGAAGCCGAGGCTGGCCTGGAAAGGTTAAGTAACTTGGCCGAATGCAGGCAAGGTAGATTTGCAATCGGAAGGTCTAATTTTAGAACCCATGCTTTCTTTCAGTCATTATGATTTACCATAAATGCCACATTATTTCAATCTGAGTTCACACCAGGCTTGTTTTTAAGTTATAATGATACACTGACAATAATTTTCAGATGAAACTTCTGCTTCATTGAGAGTTGATTTTCTTTGGCTGATTGCACCTATGCTGCACAAAGAACACTTAACATTTTCTAAACTCTGATGATAACATTCATCTCACTGATTATAGACATCAGTGGGCTTTCTTCTCAGCCCCATCCTCTCCTTTCTGTGTTTAATTTCTGCACTTTTGTTGGCCTGTTTACATATCTGAGTGCAATGTCTCCTTTGGAAAGTCTTCCCTCCTGCCTCCCCTCACCTGGGTAAGTGATGATGCTTCCGCCTGCTCTTGACAAAGCCTCTTTTTGGAGGAACCAGATGTTTCGGCTGGAGCTCAGGCCCTGCGTGGCCATCTGCACCAGCTCTCCTTTCTCAGACGCAGTGCTTTATCTCTGGTACTTCCTTGACATCTTTTGGGTTTTTCCCCTTAACCAAGGTGACAGCCAGCCTGACCCCTTTCTCATTATAGTCAGCTGCTCTCGTCACATCTCGCCTCTGTGCGTTTTCCTTAGTCTTGCAAACCTGTCCAGTTTCCCAGCCCTGCCATGCTGATGGTCACATACTGATCGATAAACTAACGCTTGTATGAACACAATGGTTTCTTTCTGATTAGAAAAGACTGTGATTTAATTTACAAAGCTGAAACATGAAAAATAAATAATTAAAACCTCATGTAATCTTTTTAAGGACTTAGTAGCATTTTGCTGTGTATGGGATTAACTGATACGTTTTAAAAATGAAATTGTGGCCGGGGATTTAGCTCAGTGGCTTAAGTGCCTGCCTGGTAAGCACGAGGTCATGAGTTCAATCCCCGGTACCAAAAAAAAAAAAAAGAAAAAAGAAATTGTGATTATACTGTCTATGCTGTGTCTCATGTGTTAATTCAGTATTTTACAAAAAATTTCCCATGGCCCATGTTACATATTCTTCAAGGTTTCTTGGTGAATCAAATTGAAGAGAAATTAGAGGAAAGTTTGAATCCCTCCAGTGAGGTCTGTAGCTCTGTGATCTGGGAAATCATCATTTCTGAGGTTTGTCATTTATAAACTAGAGATGTTAGTTGTTTTGAAGAGTTAATGAAATAATGCATATGCTTGTACATTAATTGCTAGTGTAAAATGTTCATTATTGGAATTTCTACTGCTTGTGTTAGATGCCAGCTCTCGAGGTGTGTGCCACGCTGTGTCACTTAGACTTCCTGCTTAGCGGTACAGCCTTGGCCCTCTCTGCCTGAGTTTTAGAGTTCCTTACAATTTAGCCTGATCTGATTAACTGCATTTTTCACAGTTTAAATCCTCTCCTCTCTGCAAGTCATTTCTTTACAGTTGCTTGTGTACATTATGCTTACTTCCGCCTTGACTTCCTTTGGGGGAGCTTCTGGTTCCAGTTGTATAGTGTGAGCACAGTCCTGGAAGAGGGAAAACACATCCCACGAGACACCGAGATTTATTATCAGCCAGCCCCGCTGAGGACATACATCCCCGCGTGGACTAGCAATGGGGTGTGGCTTTTTCTGTCTCAGGTCGGTTCTTGGAGAAAGTCTCAGCTGCGGTCCATCACCCACCCTCTCCTTGCAACTCAGCTGAAGCCGTCCGTGGGTCCGTCCTCCGCAAGCTGACATTAGGTGGCTGGCCATGGCATGGTCCCCACCTGCCTCCCAACGCCTCCCTGTCCTGTTGTGTGTCAGCAAGATTTTGCAAAGTAGTGTTGCCCGGGGGAGCCACACACGTGCTGAGCAGGAGCGATGAGGGAACTGCAGTGTATGTCCCATTAATAGAAAAAGACCTGCGGTGGCCAACTGGAAGGGCTCCCGGGACCGGTCTGCAACATTTTTGGATGATACAATGTACGGCTGAATTATAATCTAAGGTTTCAAATTCGTGCACATAAGTTCATACTGTTGTGAGTGAATGGCTAAGTAAATAAATAAGAAAGGAAGGACAGAACAACTCCAAATAATGTGTGTATTTATTCCACTGTCAAGGAGGTGGAAAATACTGCCCTTGTGGGCTTCTGTAGTGATTTTTTCCCAAAATGCCTAATGGGAACTGGTGGATTGGTTGGGATAGAGCAACTGGACAGCAGAAAACCTGAAAATCCCTATCTCAGCAAGATCAGCATCAATGACATTACACACTCTTGACTGATAAATATATGCCTTGGTGTTAATGTTCCCCAAATCTCATAACCCCAGTGTAATTAAGATCTTGAGACAAATCCCAGTTGAAGGGCATTCCACAAAATACCTGGTCAGTGCTTCTGGGTCACCCAACACCAAGAAAAGTCTAAGAAACTGTCACAGCAAAGAAGAGATAGGATGATTAAATATAGGATATCCTGGGTCATCTAAAACAGATTAGATAAATAGTAAGGAAATAAAAAGTATAGAGTTTAGTTGACAATAACATATCCATATTGATTCATTAACTGCAGTAAATGTACTGTGAGACATGAATAATAGGGAAAACTGGGTGGGAAATTATAGAGAAACTTTCCACATTATCTTCAGATTTTTTAAAAAACTCTAAAGCTAATGTAAGTAATAAACTTATTTTTTAAAGGAAGTACTGTTATACTATGATCCAGAAATTCCATTGCTGGGTATAAAAGTCTAAAAGCTTGGAAAGCAGGGTTTTAACGAGGTGGCCTTGCACTCGTGTTATTTACAGTAGCCAAAGTGTGGGAGCAGTCAAAGTCCACTGGTGGATGAATGGGCAGACAGATGTGCTCCACGGGAGGGATGGGCAGCCCAGGCAGAAGGAAGGAGACCCTGACGCAGGCCACACATGGACTCGCCTGAAGTGCAGCCAGCCAGTCACAAGTACAGTTTGATTCCATGTCTAGGAAATATCTAGTGTAACAATAAAATTCACCGAAGCAGTAATAGAATGGTAGTGGCAGAGGGAGCCAGGAGGGATTAATGGAGGCTGATGTTCAGTGGGTAAGGAGTTTCCATTTTGCAAGATAAGAAAGTGTTGGAGATTAGTTGTCTAACATCGGGAACATGCTTAGTACTAAATTGTGTCCCTGAAAATGGTCCAGATGATATATTTTACATTAGATGTATTTTTGTACAGTGCAAGAAAGAATCACCAATGAAGTAACTATTTTACTCTATGCAGTATCATTTCCTTTTAGCTTGAGGGTTAATTATCCAGGGATATAAAGCAGTAGAGTTGTTAGAAAACAATACAGTTAGCCTGATCCATCTCAACCAGGGGTCATCCCGAAGTCCATGTAGAAGGTACCTGGCAACCAGCAGGCCAGAATGCTTGTGAGCGGTCAGGGATCGAAGAGGAGGCCCGCACTGAGTGGCAGCATTCTGGGGCTTTTCTAGTCCAAAATAAAAACTTCTTTCAGCAGAAGGTGCAGTACGAATCATCTATGAAGTGATATTTGGGCTAATAGTTTTACTTTCTTCTGTGAAAGCAAAACAAGTGTCCTATTATGCGCACTCTACATGTCTTCTGCTAAGATTGTGTAACAGTGACCAAGAATAGGGACAGATTTCCTTTTTAGAAGTATCCATTGATGTCTGGAATTGTTTTTGAAGTTTTATTTATTTATTTTTGAGACAGGCTCTCACTGTGCAGTTCAGGCTGGTCTTGATCTTACTTTGTAACCCAGGCTGGTCTCAAACTCATTAATATCCTCTTGCCTTAGGCTCCCAAGTGCTGGCATTACAGGCGTGCGCCACGATGCCTAGCTTGAAGAGATGGTATTAATATTTGTGCTACAAAAGACAGTTGAGTTATTTTAACTAAAGAGCAAGTTCAGTCAAGAGTTGTCAATAGTTTTAAACCCCCTTTCCTTTTCTGAGGTGAAAAATTATATGCATGACTGATAATTGTAAGTAACTGTACACATGGTGAACAATGCACTGCCGCCATATATACATGCGCAATAATAAAAATGGTAAGTAACATACCCATCACATGAACGTATATTGTTTCTTGTGGTGAGAATGTTCAGAATCCTCATTTCTAGGTTTTTAAGAAGCACAGAATGAGTCATCTCCAACTGTGGTGCTGCAGGACATCAGAATTGATTCCTCCTATTAATTGTAACTTCGTTCCCGTTGTCCAGCGTCTCCCATTCCTCCTTCCTCCCTGCTGTCTGGTAACCACCATCCCACTCGGTCTCCGTGAGATCAGGTTTTTAGACTGTACCTACGCGTGAGGTCATGCAGTATTTGTTATTTCCCTCTTAGATTTGGAGCATCTTTGAAACTTGTGAGTGAATGCCTTTGGTGTCTTTCTCTTTGGAAGCTAAGACAGACTCCCTAGAATACCATCTTGCTGAAGGGAGGCTGTGGGATGCAGCGGTGCAGTCGTGGATACTCATCCTGAGGTCCCAGACTAAACCTAGGGGTAAAGAGAAGAAGCAAATGTTCCTCTGTGCCCCTTCCCAGGCAGCGTCATGATGTCTGCGTATTTTCTCTGTTGTTGTTTGTCAGCTTGACTGCCGCCAGGGCAACCCGGAGAGGTGGGATCAGTGTCCTGCGTCCACTTGATGCAGGAGGCTCTGTGGCCCGAGCCGTGGCTCCCCCAGATCAACTCCGAGGAATGAATGGGCTTTGGAGCCAGAGCTTGGGTCCTGCTGGGACCTTGATGACATCTCATGGCTGAGGCCTGTTTGTCCTGTTGACATGTGAACTGGGGAATGTGAGAAGCAAGAGATGTGGAGAGTAATCACATTATTTGAAAACTAGCTTAAAATGATTGTTAGCATAGTACCGTTGACATTTTGGAAAACAAGATATTTTGAGAATCACAGTGAAGTATCACCACGTGTAACTCCTGGGTTTTATGCGGATTGGAAGTTGTTTTCTCAGCGGTGGGAACAGACTGTGCAGTGCCCTCCCAGGGAGGTGGGCGCAGTCCAGGGAGGAGGTGGGACGGAGGGCCGGGGCTGAGGGTCCAGCGGGCAGCGGCTGTGAGGGTGCAGTTGAAGAGTGGGCGGCAGAGCATTCCTCGCCTGGAGGGGCAGGGCCTGCTGGTTTATTAGAAGGAGGAGAGAGAAGACACAGACAGCGCTGATCCCTAAATGCATAGCGTGAGATTAGACCCTCGTGCTCTGAATGACCCTCGCAAAGTCCGCCAGCGCAGGTGAAGAGGAAGAGCAGCACGACGAGGCCTCCTCTCGGAGACAGAGGGACAGATGACGTCTGTGGAGTGGGCGAGCACTGCTCTCACCTCAGGCACCGAAGCGTTTGCTGTGCGGCTGGCGTATGTGGGCTGCCCGAGGGGAGGGCTCTGCTTTCCCTGCTCCGCTGGAAGTTGGTATAGAAGGGAAAAGAACCGGTCAAGCGCTTGCCCAGCATGCACAAGGCCCTGAGGTCAACTCCCAGCGCCACGATACATACATACGTACGTACATACATACATACATACATACATACATGAAATAGGACTCCAGTAGCACTGCTGAACAGCGTAAACACGGTAGAGACTGTGTAAACGTGATTTCTTCCTCTGGTGGGTAATAAAAAGAGAGCTTTTCCTTTTTGTCTTTAAAAAGAATAACAAAATCAAACCAGGACAACGTTAAAGATGAAGAAGTAAATCTTGTCAATTTTCATGCTAGCCAGACTAATCCTTTCAAAGGATTGTCAAAACAAACAAAACCCCCAACTATTTTTAAGCTGTTAATTCTGGAGGAGAACACGGAGGACAAAATAAGACAAATAGCGTACCCCAGAAACACAAGAGCAGGACTGACAATGTAAAGGAGAGCGAAGGGAAATGGCCAAACGCCAAGGGGTCCCAAGCAGGTGGGCGTGAGTTCCTGGCCGTCAGGGGAGCGGTCCGTCAGTGTCTCCGGCGGCGCACAAAGCTCATTTTCTCTCCCCTTCCCCCAGTAAGTACTCACTCAAGCGTTTGCCCCAGTGCAGTGACTGGCAGGCTTAAGGCGCTGGTGACACGGAGCGGAGACCTGTGCAGCTTCTCAGAGTTTGCGAGTAGCCCCTGGGGAATGCTGAACTAGAGAAAAATGACCGAGGCTGTGCGGAGACAGCGCGGTCAGCCTTTTCCTGCGGGGAGCTCCTGGGGTGGTGCAGACCCCTCAGCCACATGAGGAGTAGGGGCGCAAAGGGAGATGCGCTGCGTGTGATCCAGAAGACAAGAGCAGACTGAGTGGTGGACTCATTTGCTTACTGGGGTAGAGTTGTCCTGCAGGTCTCCCGAGCTGCCTCTGGGGGCTGATGTGCTGGAGCAGCAAGCTCAGCACCCGCAGGGACTCAGCAGAGGACGGGGAGACCGGAGGGGAGGCAGTGCTGACTGGGTACTGTGGCCCGCCAGAGCACGCGACCTCCCACGCGCCCCGCTTCCTCTCCTGGGCCTGCTGTGATTCACCCCGCCTTGTTCTGTGCTGTTTTTTATTGGTGCACAGTGAGCGTCTGGCTCGGGCCTTTCCGCTGTGTGCAGGCCGCGCTCACTCTGTAGCAGCTGCGCTCGGGCTTTGGATTTCTGATCTTTCCCGGGTAACAGACGTGCCCTGGTGATGTGGGACGTAGCAGGAAGCCACAGCAAACCTGGACTCCGCGCCGAGCCGTGTCGCCAGTGATGTTCGGCAGGTTAGGTGTATTCCACGCGACTCAGCTCATGGTATTTTCCGTTAGGGATGAATTTATCACAGCATACCCACTGCGAGTCAAGGAGCATATGTAATTTATACATCAAAACATTTAAAGTGATGCACAGGACAGCAGGGGCCTGCCAGATTGACTCATTTCATTTGGTAATATTTGCTTAAACTCTTCCTTTTTAAATAAGGTGCTCAATTAGTTAATCTCCTCTTAGAAGTGTGTGAATGAGTGCATTTGTTCTAGCCCTTTTTATATTTCACTAATGTGTTCCTGGAGCTGTTCCATCCCTGAGTGTCAGGGACCTGCAAAGGTAAGGTTTCTAGCTCTGTCCCCTTGTGAAAAGGTCTTTTCTTAAACTGGGCTAATGGATGACAAAATGCTATCTGTGGAAAAGTTGGAAGAAAACACTGTTCTAGATTTATGTTTTTACATAGTGTCAGTATTGGAACTTTTTGAAAATATTTTCAAAGTGACCCAAGCTAAACTGGATAGGAAGTCAAGAAAATGAATAAACTAAGACTTTCCTGGGCAAACCTCAATGTAGGATCAGACTTTCTGTAAAGAAACAAGGTTACTTCTGATGTTAAAGCGAAATAATCAGGAAGCCATTTGCTGGGGATATTTCAGGAATTCTAACCTGCGAAAATTGGAACTTAATTGAGCACAAGGCTTGTACCTTTTTACTCTTGAATTGAACTTCAGCAAATTACAGATAGCTACGTAGCTGATTGGTTAGAGGAGTAGGGAGTCCCTCCCCCACACTGAAGTCTACCCAATAAGGCCAAAGGCCATCCCTGGCCAATCAAGTTGTTCCTCTGCTTCCGGGTTCAGCTATGAAGGCCCATTACTCTGGGTGCCAGGGCAGAGCCTCTGAACCTCTCCGAGTTTTGAGTCCTGCCTGATTCATGAATCATTCTTTGTCCAAGTAAAACTGTTACATTTATTGAAAGTCTCCCAAAATCTCAAAATAGAACAGTTGCACAGAATAAAATATAGAGTGCTTTCTAGTCCTTTTTTTTAGTTTATTGTATTACTTCTCATGTTTTACAAAAGCTGAAAGAAAAAAATTGATGAATTCTTTGAACCCCCTCATCAGAAAAAATAAAAATGTCTGATACGCTGACTTCAGAACAGCTGTAATCCACTTTTTGAAATTTGGGATTGGCCTCTCTGCGAGGTTAATCTAACCACAGCTTCTTCCACTGATACAGATTTCCACCTCACTTATACCAATTGGCAGAGGAATGTGGTCAGGCAGGTAAGGTGTTCAACAGGGGTCACTTCTGTTTGAAGTTATTTGTCACCTCAGTTTTGTCCTACAGTCGCCTGGTTTCTGTCTAGTTACTGAACATGGCATCACTGTCTCTTCAGGGTGTGTGCACCAGAGTTACAAGGGAGACGGAACTGACACGTTCATTCAGCCACAGCCTGACCCGGCAGGCTGCCGCTCCTTGTCCTGCCCGTGAACCACAGCCAGTCTGTGGGTCCGCAAGGCAAGGCGCATGGCTGCAGGATTGCTGTGCTGCATGGGGTTAGAACAAAAATTTTCTCTTTTCATTTTTATTTTAACTTCGAAATTAGAACAGCTCCTAGGATTTAAAAGCTTTCAAAATTTCACTCAGTTGAAGTTTGTTTTTGTGCCAGGCATGGTGGCACACGCTTGTAATCCCAGCACTCCAGAAGGCAGGAAGATCATGTTTGAACCCTGTTTTACACATTTATAAGGTAACTAAAGTCAGTATTCTTGACTACCTGCAAGAAATAAAATTTAACTGCTGGAGTACTTTACGTAGGTTAAATGGGGATGTGTGAAAAGTAAAAGTCTGTCATGTGTTAAGTATCAGGTTTTACCCAAGTATGTTCATAATAAAATGATGGTCGTTTGTATTCATCATAAATGTGTTTAGGCTGTAAATCTTAATTTACATATGTTGGAAGACACATAGTATTTTGACTAAATTAACGTCAGCTTATTGTTCTATCTTTTAAATAGTGTGGAAATTGTAGTGGTAGTTATAAAGACATCCACTGGTAGGGAAATGTAAATGTATGGTTGTTTTTAAACACAGCTTTAAAAGGTGTAACTCCTAAAGAGATGAACTCATTGTCCACATGTTGGAAATAAGGTGATGATTGTTGTTTATAGCAGATGATACAGCTTCAGACTTCTGAAAGACATGGTGAATGTTTGAGGTGCTGGTACTATTAAAGTCTCTCAGTCCAGCAGTTGTGTGTGCGTGTGTGTATGTATATGTGTGTCTGCTAGTGTGGTAAAGGGCATTTCTCTCAAAGCCCAGGCCAAATTACAGATGTGTGAAGAACCTGCTTTGGTTTAATTTTTATTAGTGACTGTATTTTTACTGGTCTATCATATAGAACATGGATTAACTGTGAGCTGGCTTCTGGCGGGGCAGGGGTGCGGGTTCACCCCAGTGAGCCCGTTCATTTAAAATGATTCTAAAGAGTAATCTAATGTGGATTCCTTTGTTAGTACTGCAATGCACCTCCAAATTTAAGCACATCCAGTGACATAATTTCCACATTTCCTTTGTTGTTTTTGCCTGTGGTGATGTACCTGCCCACCACATAGGATTTCGGTCTTTTTGATACTAGGTGAACATTTGAACTGCACAAAAGATTTTATGCATAGAACCAGATATCTGGTATTGTGGAAACCCAGAAAGGAAAACTGAAAGGAAGACGTTTTGCACCAAGGAGCTGGAAGCCACACTATTTGTTTCGCTGGTGGGTTGGCAGGAGATCCAGTTCCAAATCGCCAGCCCTGAGTCAGCGTTGGGTTTAGTTAGTATTGGATTTGCAAGCAGGAAACACATAAGCTGACAGCAGGTTATCACATAATCAGTCACATGAATCAAGTCGTGCAGGCAGATTTGTTCTAGGCAGGTTTACTTGAATTGTTTATCATAAGGCAGGAAAATTCTGGGAGCAGGCGTTGAGCAGACGGGTAGGGTTAAACGTGTCCTCGAGTGGGCTGGTCTGTCCTGGGTAGGAAGTCCTGGAAACATGTTGGACAAACAGTTACATTTTTAGGTGGGGAAACACAGACATTGCTGCTGGACACGGGTCAGGTTGACCTGGCATCTGTGAGAAGCAGCTGGACACAGATGATCAAGGCTGACTGGGTTTAGCAGCCCGACTACGTGACGGGCAGGATGAGCCTTGCCTGTCTCAATGAGCAACAGGCTGCGAACTGAGTTTTAAGTGTCTGCTAATTTTCTACTTAAGTGTCTATGACACCGGAAGTCTTCTCCCGTCCACGGTGCTTTGCCACTGCTGGCCCCTCAGAAGTCACACAGGGCACAGCACAGCGCAGTGCAGTGAGTGCCTTGTCCGTCCTTTGTGCTGCTTCGTAGCTGTGTGGCCTCAGGCAAAGTACTTAACCTCTCTGTCTCAGTGGTTTTATGTGAAAAATGGAAGCAATAATAGTACTTGTCTCATAGGGATTTTCGTGCAGTACTTAGAATACTGCCTTCCTTTCTTTAATAAACTCGTAATGTGATTGGACGTCATTTGATTTGTTATTTACAAGGAGTTTTTTCCAGTTCAAAGAGTTCATCATGTTAAGGCTGTTTCTTGCCTTTGTTTTCAGTGCAGCTTTAATTTATTAAACACATGCTTATAAGCACTGGATTATATGCAGAGTATTAATGGTGATGTAGTCTGATACTGATGATTGCTTTTTTATCATTTGTTTTAAATCAAGGTATGTTAGCAGAACTAAAGAGCTGCTGTAAAAATCGTGCAAAATATTTACATATCTTGTGGTTGAGTAGACTGTGACCACTCCTGTGACTGGGGTGGAACTTGTTCTGGCTTTTGTACACATTTCATTTACTGCCTAGAAGGTTAATGTCTTTTCTATTTTACTTTCCAATTTCTGTCTTTATAAATGCACTCTTGGCTGACGGCCTGCTTGGAAACAGTTTGATGATTCCCTTTCGCCTCTGCGTCATCAGTGCAAATGTCCCACTGTGTCTCAAGTGTCTTTAGTACATGTTGGAACCTGTCTTCTCACACACTTATGGCTCTTTGTTGAACCATGCAGTGTGTTTTAATTACGCTAGAAACCTGTGAAACTGGAATCTGTTCTCTTTTAAAAACAGAGCAAGTGGGAGCATCCCACTCTCAGAAGGGCGTGGTGGTAGAGGGTCGGATGAGTTTGTTTCAGCTTAAACATGGAGCGTGCACTCTTAGGTGAAGGAAGCTGCTGGAGTTGGGACTTGTCTCAGACAATGGGAAAAGTCAGCCACACTGGCGTCCTGGAGTCCATGAGGACCAGTGAGGCGCAGCAGATGGTGTCCCAGCAGGTAGGTGGGCCGTGGTGACGGCTGAGAGCCGCTGCTAGTCCTGCAGAGGAATGAGAGGTCCAGTCACAGAGGGAGGTTCCTGGATTGAGGCAGGGGCTCGCATCCTCCTCTTCATCTAAGGAGGACACGCAGGCGGCTGTGATGCAGTCAACCTTGCCATTGTTTCCTTTCTCTCTCTCTCTCCTTCCTCCTCACACTCCCTCCCTTCCTTCCTCCTTTCTTTATCTGTAAAGCTTATAGTAACGTTAGAGCAGATGGGACTCTGCACAGTTGGAGCACCTCACGGGCTCCCAGCACCTGCTGTGGATGTTACCCCTGTTCTTCTGGGACTGATCCTTCGGAAGAGACCATCTGCCCGATACCAGAACGTGGAATGAGAGGGTAGGAAGCAGGTGCCTGTTTGCTGCCTAAAACCTGCAGTGGAAGCAAAACTGGTGTGGAAGTTGATGACATTAGCTTCCTTCCGGGGGTGGAGTGTGAACTCTGCCCTGACGGCTGTCACCTGGAGGACCGTCACACCTTGCTGTGTGGCACGGGCACTGCAGCGAGCCCCAGCCTGTGCTGCTAAGGACGAGGCAGGTCTGCCTGGGAGGCCCGGCTTTGAGCAGCCTTCTGTCGTTGGTCTCGGGCCCTGCAGATCCTGAAGCACTTGTGGTCCGAGAAGAAAACCTCAAATAACACAAAACGCCGGCATTTTCAGTACTTTTACGGCTGTCTTAAATTGATGTCTATGTTTACATTTTTTAGTATTTCGCTGGGTTACACTCATGGTCCAGAGCTTCACTACTGTTTCTCCACGTACTGTTTTCCACAGAGGGAGATCTGTGGTTCTCGCTGAAAACTTTCTGTATAAAGTGCAGGAACCACCAAGTATCACGTGGGGGCTCATTTACATAATAAGATAACTCAGCTGGCACAGAGTCCAGTGTTCCAAGTTCTGATCTCCTGGCTTTGGAGTCAGATATTTACCTTCCTTCCTCCAGGTTTCAGTTTCATGGCTCAATTTCCTCCTCCTTCATGGAAATACTGTATTTACAGTATGCCCAGGAATCACGAGTGACAAAGCTTTCCTTTATTTAGCTATATTTTTATTGAAAGCCATTTAATATACTCTACTTTTATTTGCCCTCACGATCTGAACAGAGCTGAATCAATCGGGTTTCACAGGAGAAACAGAACCAGTGGATGAAATGTATTTAAAAGCTTTCTGCCAGGAATCGGCTTCAGCGACCATGGTGGCCGGGAAGGGCAGGGGAAAATCACAGGAGCTGAGACTGGAACTCCACCGCCAGAAAACTCAGCCTGCTCGTAAGGGCCTTCAGGTATTCGGAGCTGGCCCAGCGGGATTATTGAGGACGATTTTGTTTTCTTAATGTCACCAAACTGGGTGTGCTGAGCCTGTCTGCAGGACTCCCTCACTGCAACCCCTAGACCAGCGCGTGGTGGCTGGGGACGGTTGCGTAGCCCTGCCAAGCTGACACCCAGAGCTGACCGCCCAATCATAGTCACCTTCTGTCCGCTTTGCACCTCCGCACCTCTCCTTAAACCCCACTAATCACAAGACAGTGACAACGCCATTCTTCCAGGAGACGTGATGCGATTCTCCTCAAACATGTCCTGTACCCCAAACCGTGCTGACCCTTTCCCCAGCAGACAATGTGGTGTCACTGGGAGGTGGGCACTATTTTCCTTGCATGCCGCTATTTAAATTCTGTGGTGTAAAGTTCGCTGTTGTTAATGTATCTTATGTTAGATGATAAAGGCTGAAAGAAGGAATAATATTTATAAATGTTCTACAAAATAAGGAACATTCATCATTTACAGTCCTCATTTCTAGAACTGGCCCTGTGGTCAGAGCCAGTAATTTTACTCCCTTCTTCTACCAACCATTTGGTATTCCCATCACCCTGGAGCAGACACCTCGCCTGTCCTGGTTCTTTGCCTGATGGGGTGAACTGAACCTCTGTTCCTATCAGGTCTGGGCCTTCACCCCCCCCTCCTCCCAGGAACTGTGGTTTTCCGTTGACATACAGAGTGTGGGAGTAATGAGCTGCTGTCTTGATTTGTATTGTGTTACTAACAATACCACAGACTGGGGACCTTGCAAAGGTGTCTCTTTTGGCTGATGCTTCTGGTTCAAGGTCAAAGTCCCACGTAGGGCAATGGCCTTCTTGGTGGAAGAGTCCCAAGGGGTTGCAAGACATCCCATGGTGAGAGATGGGGCGCACATGGGTGTCTGTGTGGCCCTGGTCTCTCTCATCTTCTGAAGCCATCAGGATTCAATAGTGGAGTCTCCTTTATCTCATCTTCGTGGCCATTTAGAGGCCCTGAAGTGGGACTTGAACTCCAACATGACTTTCAGAGGGGACAAGCCATGGTCCAGCCATAGCTCTGAGGGGTCTCGTGCATTCCAGGCTTACCCTTCCTTGCTGCCATTACGCAGTACAGCCCAACTTCCCCTGGCAATCAGTATCAGTCACCCCAGCCAATATACAATCTCCTTGTTTTTCATTGATTCAGGATGGGAGCCCAAAGTAACTTGTGATAGGCTGACCTCCCAGGTCAGAAGAATTGCTGCTGGGTCTCTTAGTGGAAGCATCCTCATTTCAAAGCTAAGGTCTCTGGGCCATGGAAACACAGCTTTGAACTGTCAGGAAGAAAAGTTTTTCTAGTAGGTTGCTAAAGGGAATAGTAAGTAATGTCTGTCCTATCTCTACCCCTTGATTGCTATTCTTATGAATCTTCACTCCAGGAGATGGAGCACTTTATTTTGGGCAGGCACAGTCTATTTGGACTTAGAGTATATATACAGCCTCCTGGAGAATATTTCCAGGGTCTGGCAAGGTATTGCCACTTGGGGAGCAGAGTAATCCTGTCATCAAAGACTGTTCCACTGTTCTACCGTGCCATGGACTTCAGGAAAGGAGAACACAGGAATAATTAATGAGACTATGCTTCATTTGCCATGAAACAAGCTCCTTGATCAGAAGCAGTGACAGGGGATTAGAGAATTCTGTCACTTCATGCTGGGTAGCTCTGGCAGAAACATGCTTGCTGGGAGAGCATATTTCTTTCCAGGGGAAGTGACTTTTCCTTTAATTAGAAGGTGTTATCACTTTCATGACGGAAGCAGCCAACAGAACCCCTCCAAGTACCTTGGCTGGTCAGCTATGGAGTGAAGCCACATGCAGCTGTGTGTTGGTACCTTCTGTTGGCAGTTGGGTGGTGACCATGGCCAGGCTGGGTTTGGTGAGCAGAAATCCATGTTGCTGAGCCCATGCATAACCTTCCTTGTCACCAGGCCACTGTCTGCAAATTCACTGGGTGAAGGCAGGAATGGCTGGGGTCACTGTAGGTACTAGTTAGTAAGGTCTTCCTCTGCTGAGGTCCTCTTTCAATTAGCATTCGTACAGGACATAAATAACTTCATGTTCTCTCAGAGTGGTCTAGCCACATACCTCTTCCCAGGTGTCACCAATGGCCCAATCATGTGCTTTACAAGTTGATGAACATCCAATTAAACTGATGGCCACAGCCCATGAAGCATGTAATTTTGCAGCTCTGGCCAGTTCATCATCAAAGCAAAATTAACACACTAAAAGTTTCGCTTCACTACTAAAAGTTTTTCCCCCTGGGAATATTTTTCTTCTTACTGTCTCTTAGAGGTATATGAGGAAGGGGCTGTAGTACAATAGCTGTCTACTTTCAGGTGGTCCCTGAACTGGAGCAATCACTGCAGGATGGCTGTGGAGACCCAATAGCCCAATTTGAGACCAACCTGAGCTAAAACTCCATCAGTCACAGACCTCCACAAGCTCCTACTCTGACTGGACAATAAACTGACATTCTGAGTCTCAGGGAATGGGGCTCAGAAAAGGGATGGAAAATCAAATTTGGGAGCAGAATACCAGAGAAACAAGGGCCTCCCTGAATTACAGATGCAGTACTGAAGGCACGAAAATAGAAGTAGAATACAGATAAGAGGAAGTCATCCATAGAAGGCCAGGTCAATGTTATCCATATTTTTTCTGTACACATAGTATACATTTCCATCTCCTTTACTTATGTATATTCCATTTTACTCCAGCCAGCTTCTTGTTAAATAAATATTGTTAAATGAGTAAAAGAAGGCCAGAGCTGCCAACTGGTTACTCATGGTATTCTGCTTTATCCAACACGATGCTCTCAGGAGTATCAATAAAATGCGTGGAAGTATGTTTCAGGGATTTGTTCTTTTGTTATTGTTGTTTTCTCCCCAGAGTGGTAATTCAGTTGGGTGGCAATAGATGTTTGTGATCATCTACTCCTAAAATGCAGTATGGTGAGTGATCCAGTATAGTGATTCATGTTGGTGTCATTCACAGCTTTGTATTAGTAGCAAATACTGATGCTGAGAAGATTGATATTTTGGAACTAGTTGAGCTTTAGGTTTTACTGTGACACATGGGATTTGATAGTGAGGGGATTATCTGAGCTCACAACAATCCCAGACGTGTTTGGTTTATGGAGAGATCTGCAGAGCCTTTTTATCACAGGCTTGGAATCTTTCTTACATTGATTTTTCCCCCAGCAAACTCTAGTTGTATTTATGGAGCTCTTTTGTTGGCTGTGTGTTTCTAATCTTTGAAAGATTATGGAATAATCCTTGTACTCATAAAACCAATAACTGTTTTCTTGGTCCAGTTTCACAGGTGCAGGAATGATAGGGACATAACAAAAGATTAGGGCTGTGCCTCGTGGATTATGCTGTATATGACAACCTTCAGAAAACACCGACACACTTAAGGCACTACTCTTGCGCTGGATAACTGGATTAAGCCTTTTCACCCCACTGGTGTGTACAGGGCCCCCCATCCTTCGGGTGTGTGCTCCATGGCTGCTGTGTGTCCCCCAAACCAGATGTGGCACTGAATCCCACATACACTGTTTTTGCCCATGCAGTGTAGCCCGTCCTTGGTTAGTGTGTCTGGATTGAACTCAAGACCTGGGTTTGAACCTTGACCTTGTGGCTCGGGCAGTCTCCCCCAGGCTTCTCATCCATGAAATTCGAATGATTGTACCCCTCTTGACCAGATTAGTGCTGTAATAATAATGTGTCTCTCTTGCCTAATATGTTTCAGTTGTTGAGTAGAAATTGTTTTTACTACATCTTGATGCTGTAGCCAGAGTCCCATTAAGACAGAGGTTGGAGTGGTTTTCTGCTGCGGAGTTCGCCAGGTTTGCATTTCGTCTTGGCGTGTTGCTCAAGGAGGGCGAGAATGAGAGCTCCCCTAATCTTTGGCAGTGACCGAGAGGGAACCGGAAGGACCTCCTTGACGTGCTCCTCTGTCAGCTATGGGTAGCGACCTTTTTCCTAAGTGTGTCGTACAGAGAAGATGAATTACGTGGGAAGTTTGGAAGCCATGTGGCGCGCACAGGAGCCTTTCCACACAGCCATCTGTGCTGCTGACGATGTTTTCCGCGCTGTCGCTCTCACTGCAGCCCGTGGTCAGGCTCTGCGGTGGGGAAGGGGACCTGAAATCCCTCCACTTGTAACGGGCAGTCTGGGTGTTTTACCTACCCTGTCTGAGCTGTGGCCTCAGGAACCAAATGGAGGGACAGTCGGTGCTACCCACTAGGCTGCCTTCGGTGCAAAGCAGCACAGCACATGCAGATTTTAGGGTCTTTCCTAGCACTTTTAGGTGTCTATATTAACAGTACCTATTGATTAAGCATTAACTTAACCAATTTATGTCAAACACCCAGCTACCATCTACCAAGCACTCTTCTAGATATTGGGAATATGGTGATGAACATTAAATCGTAGACTTAATTTTTAACATTTTAATTAAAACTTTTTTTCATGAGGAAGGAAAACTAGACTTTGCCAAATAGAAATCATGTGGACTTTCTGAATGAATAAAGATGTTTATTTGCCTGTTATTTACATGGAAATGGATGTTTCTAAACGATCTGCATCTCTTGGGAAATTTTTATTTGCTGTATTAATTAACTTAGTAAAAATAATAACGCTTTATAGCCACATAGAATACAATTGAATGTATTTTTAAATTGTCTGATATAGTTAGTATGTCTTGATCAATATTCTTTGGAAGACATTTTCAAAATTACTGGCATCAGAAATATTCAGCCTTTACTATGCTGTTTTAGAGATGATGTAAAATTTGTGCTTTTTAAGGACTTTGTAAATTATCAATATGCTGATTAATCAGCCTAAGCCTGAAATCTTTCTGTAAGACCACTTGGCTCTTCTTATATGATTTGTCTATAATTTTTTTCCTCTCTACACAAGTAATGAGTAAGTTTAATTTACTAGGAGAAACTATAATTATCTGTCATTAAAGTCTGAGGTAGAAGTCTCCGTAATTGAAATGAGACATAGTGTTAACTAGCATAATAGTACTGATTTTGTAAACTCAGTCCCTAACTTCTGGGGCAGGGTTGTCCATGTGCATGGCTAGCATTAAAGTAAGGAAGCAGCAAGAGGGGAATGTGGAAATAATTGCAAAAGTTATTATCTGGAAATCTGTTAACAGAAAGATTTCTGCTAATGCTGTTTTCAGGAGACACAAAGAAAAAAGTGGAAAACAAGCCCCATTTGTCTGAAAAGGCACAGAGAATGGCCGTCGGCAATATAAAGAGCTGCTCAAAAAAGAAAAAAATAAGGAACTATTTATCCCTTGCAGTATAATATTAAAATATTCTGAAAGCGTGAAAATTAATTACCTCCTTTACATTCCTTTTGCAAATGAGGTCAGGCAGGGAATCACACCAGGGCCTGTCCAGCGTACCTCCAGCGAGTGAAGGTTTTTTTGACCTGATGGGCTTCCGTATGTCCACTGTGGAGGGCGCCGGAGGGCGGTATGGTCCAGAGGGAGGACGTTTGGGTTGCCTTATGTCTTGCAAGACAGGATAATGTGGTGGGAAAAGAGCACGGGGCAGGGGGATCTCGGGAGGCCAGGGCCCTGCTCCTGGCTTTGCCCGTTTTCCTCCTCTAGCAGCTCATTGTGGAGCCAGGGCTTACTGAAGCCGACTGGGCCTGCAGAGCTGAGCAGGCCCTCCCGAGGGCCTTTCCATGCCAGCCTCCCATGGCCCCAGGACCCGAGGCTTTTCTTCCTGACCGGACCGTAGCCCTCCTCGGGGCTGAGAAGGCTCGACTGGGTGTTTAGGATCATCACCCGCAAGTATGCAGCGCACGAAGCTCATGTGAACTTTCTGTTATCACAGAAAGAACTGAGGGCATCATCTAAGAGAAAGGCTTTATTCGGGCTGAGTCTGGAGGTTCCAGGTCAGACCGAGGGTCAGTGGTTTAGGGGCTGAGGCAGGCAGCGCCTCACAGCGGGTCAGTGCGGTGCAGCAGCTGCCTGCCTCACCGCCCGGGAGTGAAAAACAGAGGAAAAAGGGGCAGGGCCCACAGGTGTCCAGTGACCCAGAACTTTCCACTGTTCAGAGTTCGCTCCAGGAACCAGCCCTTGCCACAGGGGCCTGTGGGGGACACTTAAGATCCAAACGATTGCAGATGTCTTGGAGTTGAGTAGGAACACGATTGGGTACCTCCAAAAGGCCCTGCTTCTTGGCTGAGGCCGTAGCTCCGTGGTCTGGTACTTGCCTAGGACTCAGGGGCTCCTTGGTTCATCGACAGCGCTGTGAAAACAAACAGAAAACAAAACACAAAGCTTTCCTGTTCCATTAAGCAAAAATTTCTGCTCAAAATGAGAGGAGGCTGACTCCTAAGCGATGATTGCCTATTACTAGGCACCAAGGGAGCATATTCGCATGCAGAAATGTGGGGTTTCTTCAGGAAAACAGAACTGATACTGAGTTGTAACTAGAAAAGATTTCCCTGTATGATGTATTCCTAGAATCAATATACCCATTCATTTAAAAACTCAGCCAGGTAGTAAGCCTTTTATGTACAGGGGGATTGAATATTCTTTTGTTGACATTTCTTACTGTTTCAGAATAATCAAAGATAGCACACATACAAGACGTGTTAAATGTAACAAACTGATATCCTAATTCTACATTTCATGCATTGGGAAAAAGGGAAAGTCAGTTCAAGCTGGGATCTGTAATCACTGTGTTTCTCAAACTACTAAAAGAGTAAGTAGCTCTGTAGGTAGCCGAGGCAGGCTTATTCTACTCTATAATTTTCTCTCAAAAATCCATTCCAAACATTAACATTCTCTGAGCTTATTTTTTAGTAAGTTCATTTCTCTTTTTAAATATATTATCATATGACTAACATCCCCTAAAAGTCACACATTTAAGATGCAATTCAGTAGTTTCTCAGAGTCACACTCCCCACAATCAAACTGTTATCTGTGATTCCCATTCCCCCAGTCCACTCCCCTGTTGCCTCTGGACTACCTTGAGCCTCCTTTGGTTTTGTACATTTGTGTTTTCTGAGCTTCATCCAAGTGGAATCATGAAACCTGTAGATTATTTCACTTGGCCTAGTGCTTGCCATTTTGTCTGTGCTGATGCGGCCTCAATGCTTCGTTCTTTTTATGGCCCAATACTAGTGCATTGTGTGCACACACTGCATTTATTTAAGCATGCGTCGGTTAGCGGATGTTTTTGTCTTCCACTTTTGCCTGCCGTGAATAACACTGTGGTGAACGTCCTGAGCAAGTTGTTTTGTGGATGTGAGCTTCCGGTTCCCTTGGTTATACACCCAGCAGCGGAATGAGTGGGTCGCGTGGTGACTAACTCCTCTACGTTTAACAGCTTGGGGAGCTGTCGAACTGCTTTCCAGAGATGCTGCGCCATTTCCAAGTGCGAGCAGCAGCGATGAGTGGTGCTTTCAGCTTCTCCACGTGGCCAACACTTGCCGTCGTCGTTTCTTGGGTTAGGCATCTGCTGGGTGTAAGATAAGATTTTATCAGTCTTACTTTCATTTTCCTAGTAGCTAATGGTGTGGAGTATCATTTTAACGCTTGTTGCGTATCTTCTTTGGAGAAATACTATTCATATCTACTACCCAGGTTCTTACCTTTTTATTAGTTAGTTGTAAAAATTCTTGATACACTGAGGGTATAACTGTCTTGTTAGGTATATGATTGGCAAATAGTTTCTACAGCTCTGGGGTGGTCTTTTCATGCAGAAAAGCTTTTCTTTTTGATGAATCTTAATTTTTTTCTTTTGTTACATGTGTAATTGTGTTATGTCTAAGAAATAATTACCTAACTCCAGTTCACAAAGCTTTATTTACAGTGTTAGCTTTTACATGTAGGTTTGTGTGCACACACGTGTGTGTGTGTGTGTGTGTGTGTGTGTGTGTCGGATGTAGGGTATGCACCTACATACCCAATTGATATGGCATAAGTTATTGAAAAGACTTTTCTTTCCACTATTACATTCCTGTTGATAATCAATTGACCATAAACATGTGGGCATATTTCTGGACTTCCAGTTCTGTTACATTAACTAACAAGTCTGCTTTGATACCTATAGCTTTAGAATACATTTTGAAGTTGGAAACTGAGCTCCTTAACTGTTGTTTTCAAGTTTGAGGACCTTCTGCCAATTCCTGCAAGAAGAAGAAACAGTTTTAGTGAGGCTTATGTCTGTATATAAATTTGGGAAGTGCTGCTGTCTTAACCATAGTAAGTCTTCAGCCTCAAGATCTATTTATCAGGCCTATTTTCCTTTCTGGAATAGACCTACTTCAAGGTGGAGGAAGATCTCTGGTGGGTTCTCTGGAGCACTCTTCTTCACTACACTGTGTTTAGTGTTGATTGGCCTTTCTGTCAACAGGGTTGGTAACACACAGCTGGGCAGAGTAGCATGCTGGGCTTCATATTGATGAAGTGAAATCAATAATAGGAAATGCGGTGTCCTTAACAGTAAATATATACATTGAGGTTCAGAATCGTAACTGTTCAAGAACAATTTGAAAGAGTTTTCAAAAATATCAAGTTGTGCACAGTGATATTTATTTTAGTTCTGGAAGAAAATACCTTGGGCATGACAGCCAGCTTTTGTAGATATGGAGAACTCCACATGGGAGATTATTTAGATTGAAGTAGAAGAGGAAGACACCATGAGAAGAGAGACCCATCACTATCACTGCTTTGTATATTGTAAAAGGCTATTCTGATATATTCATTAAAGTGTAAATAAGGACATTTTAGTGATATTTGATATTCCTAATAATAATCATTAAAAATTACAAGAGGCTAAAAGGTACTGTCTAGTATCTTCAATTTATCAAACAGGAGAAAGGAATCAAGGTATTTTAGAAAGATTCTTAATACAATTTGCAGAGGTTTCAATACATTGTACAGTTGGATAAAGTCCAAGTGAGGGTATCAAAATAATTTTATGGCATGACGGGAACTTTTCAGAGTTGATCTATTTTGCAGTTGGTTTTATTTTTTTCTGTTTAAAGCAGAAAGCAGAAGCCACGAGGAAAACAGTATCACTTCCACTAGTGAAGTGGCAACTTCAACCAGTATTTTTAAAAAAATTTGTATTAGTGTGTGTTTGTAATACATACTGGGTGTGCTCCCTGTGGAACATCAGCAGATACACAAATTGCATCTTGATCCTTTTGACTTCCTCGTCTTCTCCCTTCTCTCCCCACCCCAGATCCCTTTCCCACCTCCACAAATCTGTCTCCTGTTTCCTATCACCTGTCTTTCATTTTGCTTTTTAACTTGGTTATATTTTGAATTTCTCATGCAAGAGAAACCATATGCTATTTAACCTTCTGTGTCTGCTTTATTTCATTTAACATTATGTACTCTAAGTGCATCCATTTTGTTACAAATGACCGAGATTGAGCTGAGCAATAACATTCTTAGCAGTTATTGAATGCTTTCTCTATGAGGTTGGCGGAATTATTATTCTCTGTTACTAATGAGTAAACTGCTTAGAGAGAGTCTATGGCTTGCCAACAACACGGAGGTGGTTGGTGGAGCCCACACGACTTGCAGGTTCTAGCATCCTCTAGCCTGCTGCTTTCCAAGAGCAATGTTTGAGCAAAGAATTATGGAGGTTTAGGTTAATGACTTCATTTCTTAGGCCTATTTCTGTTGTTGTCCTCATCCTAGTTGTATTGTTTCTTCTACATTTCCTGTAGTTGGAATACTTTCATGGAAGTAGTACCCCGTTTCAGTCCATTGCCTGTCATGCATAACTGTGGCGATAGGTTGACGTCTGTTACTACTGCGGGTCGGCGAGACCCGGCAGCACTAGTGCTGCGAGCTGCAATAGAACACTGGCTTCATCTCAAGCCATGACTTTTTATTTTGAAGAGAATAAAACCCAACAAAATAAAGCAGAGGAAAGCCAATTAAAACAAGCAGTGAAAGTGGTACAAAACTTCAAAGCAAAACAATAGGAAATCAACAATGGCTACCATAATAGATCTTGTTATCTTCACAATAGTTGTCCATTCCCTCAGACACAGCAAATCAAAACAGAATAAAGCCAATCAGAACACTGAAACAATAAGTTGGAACAAAGCAAAGCAATGAGAGCAATATTGGATTTCAAAAACAAGACAGAAGGAAATCCTCCATATTTGCTGTATTGCATACTGTTATCCTCCTAGTAGATGCTCAGACTACGGGCCTTAGGCCTGCAAAGTCAACCAAACAATCAAGCATTTAGTTGTTTTTGTAACTCGGTTGCTGTTAACTCAGCCTGTCCTCCGAACCAGCCGGTTGCTTGTGGGGGCAGGGAGCAGGGGGAAGCAGGTGGGGAGATCCCACATACTGGTTGGTGCATGCACAGGGAGGGTGATCTGGCTTCCCTCTTCCTGGGTCCCCTGTGGTTTACATGACTCACAGGAAGGGTGAACTGGCTTCTTAATGAGCTCCTCCCACACCCAGCATGGCTTCTGCCAACTCATGGAGGGGTAAATTGGCTTCTCTCTTCCTGGGCCTGAAGCCATTTTAAATGTACTTGGAGGTGGGACCTGGTAGTCTGATCCTGATTTTCCTTGTCTTGAGAATGAACTGCACACTTGGGGATACCATACCTTGAGAAAAGTTCCTAATCTGGGGACATGAGGACTGAGACAAGGATGTACGGAAACACCGCAGTTCATTGGCTTGGCAGAGTCCACACGCAGGTGCTGTGGGAACTGCTAACCACCAGCAGAGCCCAGGGGTCCACACATGGTGCGGCTTAAAGCAAGAGTAATGGCTTTGCTCATGGTCCTGGACGGCAGGCCCTGGGCTGCCAGTCTGAGTAGGGCCGTGTTCCTAGCAGTCATGGGGAGGCGTCTTCCTAGCCCCTTCCAGCTCTGGAAGCTCCAGATGTGCTGCGGCTGGTAGGTGTGTCGCTGCCTGCGATGGTTCCTCTGCGGGTCTGTGACTTTACTGTCTCTTTCGAAAATACCCAAGTCACATTGGGTTGAAGCCCCGCCTGACTCCAGCGTGACCTCATCTTAACTTACTTTAGTGAAAACTTTCCAAATTGGCTGGCATTCACGGGTCCTGGGGTCAGGACTTTGTCATTTGGAGAGAAACAGTCCAGCCCCTGACTCCGAATCTGGTGTTTCTTCCTTGTTGCTAGAATGTGACTGGCTGAGACTGACCCCGGGAAATGTGGAGGTGGCCCGAGTCACTGTACTGAAAGCAGGTGGCCCTTTGACGTTTAGATTGGATGTGCATTTCGCCATCTCCTTCGCAACAAAATGGGAGTGTTTTCAGGATTATGTGCTCATCCGTATTTCTGAAGGCCCAGGGATGATGTTATTTCAGACAGTGCAGTGCGATGACAGCGGCAATCGGGCGAGGCGGTGAAAATACCAACAGCTGACGGAATCTGTAGACGGGGTGAGCGGCCGGAGTGAGCCGCGAGTCAGGAGTCAGAGAATGACTAACGTGTGGCGCGTGGCTTTCGGCAGCAGCAGCTGCTTCCAGATTCCTTTTAGTGAGTCACCTGCAGCTGCCGCTTTCCTCAGAGACAGACCCTGACAGAAACAAGGCGCTGCTGGAGCGGTGGTACGTGCAGCCCGCTGGGCCGTCCCGTGCAGGAGACTTGTCATCTTCAGTCTAGGGAGAGACGGGAAGCGGCATTAGGCATACATTCCTGGGCTTCCTTTCCTGCTTCTTTTCACGCTTGTGTTAAAGGAGACCTTTCTGCCTTTGATGTTAATGTGTTTGAATGTCTTCAGGTGAAATCTATCAAAATCATTTCCTCTCCAAAACGGACAAATATCTTTAACGGAGTGTTAAGAGTGTAATATACCTGGTATCTTCGTTAAAAGATATGTTAGAACATTTTTAGTTCTAAATCTGGGCTTTAATGACATTGACAGTTTTTAAATTTAGCCACAAGTATTCCATAGGCTACGGTGAGTAGGGCATGGTCCTTATGGCCTATGGCAGTGGCCAGTTCTACAGAGATCATGAGTTTAAAGAGGTAAGCATTTCCCCTCATCTACCTAGTTTAAAAATCATGACAGTTACGACGATACTGAGGAACCGAAACACGGGAGGCCACCTTGCTTAGTGAAGATAAATAGAAAACAGAAATGAGGATTTTATCCTGAGTCTGTGTACTGAAGAGCTAAGAAGAATCTGTTAATCTGTCCAGTCTACTGTTCAGGAATTGTTTTTTCCCACAGAGCACCCAGAAGTCACTCTTCAAAAGACCCTTCAAAAATGAGTTCATCTCAACATGTTATTTCACATTGTTTTCTTCATGTTATTGTGACACTAAAAACTAATAATCTGGATCCTGTTTAGATAGAAGCATCTAAATCCACATCCTGTTAGGTGGTGAGTAAAGTTTGATACCTGGAAATAAGATTCCTCCTCTGCTCCTCTCTTCTTGTGGACCTTTTCTGGACTGTAGGAGAACGAAGTAGCAGTGATTGAGAGTATCAGGCCAAAGTAGATTTGATTTCTTGATTATTTCACAATGAGGAATAACAGGCTCAGAATCACAGGAATTCACATATGGTTAGTTTTAAAAAGAACTAGATGTCAGAGAGAGAGAGAGAGAGGCTTTAGTCAGTTGTATTATTTAAAATGCGATTAAAATTTTCCTAAGATTTTTTTAGTCCTCTGTACATAATGGATTATTTAGAAGCAAGTTGGTGTCAGATAAAACTGAATTGATGTTTCTGGACTCTGATAAGCAAGTAGTCTGTGTCTTCATTGTAGTCATTTAACCTTGTGAAGTAGTTTCACCATCAACACAAAGGGCAGTCACGGTATCGACTGCACGTATGAGGCATGTGCTGTGTGTCAGGCCTTATGTTCTCTCACACTCATCACCTGCGTACTCTTCTACTGACCTATGACGTGCCTGTCTTATTTCTGCATTGTGTTAAGTGTTATTTCTGCATTTTGTTAAGTCTTATTTCTGCATTTTAAGTCTTATTTCTGCATTATGGCTAAGGAGATTTGCACAGAAGTTGCCCACCGCTGTTGCAGAGCCAGTCCCGCCCCTCAGCCCCAGGGCACCGCGTCCTGCTGTCTTTGACGTGACCTCTTTTGCAGCACGAGCCTTTTCATCAACAAACTCTCAGGTCCTCCTGGCTTCCTTTGCCCTGGTTCTTCCCTGGACTCAGCTTCTCCACCAGATTCCAGAAGATCAGCCTTGCAAATACTCTCCAACTGCAGCAGGCTCTGAGCAGAGAAGGAAATGAAAGTGCGGAGTCTACTACTTCCTAGGGCGGTTAGCCAACCCAAATCATGCCACTTCAGAAGAGCATGTTGACCTACGCAAAAGGCATCAAATTATAGCTAGTGAAAATAGTTTCTAAAATTGGATCTGTGCTTTTTGCTTTGTTTTGCTCCTTTCCACCTCCAGCTCTCTGTTGCTTCAGGTGTCTATCAAGTCACTGGCTGGGAGACGTGAAGATGACAACAAAGTCATTGACACTCTGGAGCTGTCTTCATGGACACATCGCAGTGTTTTTAAAACAGATCGTTTTTTTTTTCTTTTTGGTACTGGGGGTCAAATTCAGGAGCTCACACTTTCCAGGCAGGCGCTGTGCCGCTGAGCTATAGCCCTGGCCCCGGATCAAGACTCTTTGAACAGGTTATTAATCTTATCAGTGCTAACAGAGTGTCTAATAAAAGCCACTTTGAAAAAATACAAGACCTAGTACATATGACACCAAAGCAGAATCCATCACTGTCCCTTCCCCTGCTGCTCCATAAGATGGCTTTGTGTCCCAAAGACCTGAGTTCAAATCCTGTCTCTGCTTAGCACGAGCTCTCTCCGAACCTCAGGCGTCCAGTGGCATTTGTGTTTCTGAAGCTTTTGGGGAGGATCCAGTGAGAAGATGTTCAAAGGACCTGGAAAATCACGGCACCCAGCCTTGGTTCGCTCTCCCCCTCAGGAGCCGGGAGGTTGGTCTCCACAGCTAACATACTTCTCACTGCTGTCTCTTGCAAACAGAAATGCTTCTTGGATGCCAGATGTGAATCTCCTAGTGTGGATATAGCAATATTGCCGTGGTTAGACTCAGCATATTTTCAATTTGTTTTATAAGTAACTTCCAAAGTATGACTCTGCTGCCTCGCAGTTTCCTCTTTAATTTCGGCTGCACCTGCTGAAATGGTGTGTGACATGGAACACGTGTGGGATTTGTAAACTGACTTCCTGGTGTTCGAGGATTATGATATAGGTGAGAGGTCCATCCAGGCTAAGAAGTTTAGTATTGGAGGGAACATTTAAACATCATTGCTTTCCTGACGCTTTCTGAAGAAATGTTAAGAAGCAGTGAGTAGCTTATGAAAATGTGAGCTGAGCCAGGCGTGGTGGCACTCGCCTATCGTCCCAGCACTTGGGAGGGTGAGACAGGAAGATCACCGCGAGTTCAAGGGTGGTCTAGGCTACATAGTGAGTTCCAGGCCAGCCTGAATGCACTGGCATCGTGGGTTTTTTGTGGCACAGGGGAAGAAGGTAGATGGAGGGACTCTGGGGTCACAAGGCCAGGAACTCTAGACCCCTGCAGCAGCCACACCTGAGGAAATACAGGCACGGATGGGCTGAAGCAATGGCAGTTGCACCTGTGGGATGCTGAGGATTGGGAAACTCAGCCGCCGACCCCCACAGCTGCGCCCACTCCTCACACAGACACAGCTTTCACCAACTGAAAAACAGGAACGTGATCGCGCTCAGCTATTCTGCAACCGTTTGCACAGGAAAGGCCGTGTGAGGGTTATGCTTGTCACCCTGATCTGCCTGGGAGAATAACAAATAATGCCTGAACATTATGCAAAAAACAAAAAAATTTTGTGGCTCTGAATGGAAGCTTAACAACAACTTCAAAGAAGCCCAATTATGAAGCTCCAGTTTAGCACTAAAAACCACAGCAGGGAAAACTGTCCCTAAACAATGAGGAAGCCCATGGCTAATGCAATGGCTCCATGAGGAGGAGGAGGAGACGGCCAGCAGACCCTCTTCAGAGGAAAGGAAGGCCGATGTTAGTTCCTTACACAAAGTGACTTAGTGTGATTGCCTTCACTGAAAATGCAGCGACAGAAAAAATCCTGGAATCTTCTTCCCTCGGGCAGCAGTCATGTGCGTCCTCCAGGTCACAGAGGAGACGTCATCTTCAGGGAAATGCACAAAGGAGCAGTGCCTTGACCTGAGGTGGGCTTGGGATGGACATGGGAATCTCTGGTCTGCTGCTCCCTGGAGAACGTCCCTGTGGTCCCGTGGCCAGGCTGAGTGGGGAGGGAGGGCCATTGCAGGGTGTGGTACAGTGCTACCTGAATGTCCAGGAGCCTGGTGACCCTCAGGAATTAGAAGGCGGCGTGCAAGTCACATGGATTCCTCAACTTGTGCCTCAGATATGCCCAGCTGACATCCATGTGGCCAGCTTTGTGTTATCTCTGTTAACTTCGGAGCTCACATGGGAAATTTGGTGATGGACCGAAACAATAAAAATGGAGGAGAAGGGTTTGTTTTGACTTGTCCTTTCCACATGGAACATTGGCCTCCTGGAAAGTCAGTCGCAGGATATTTCTGCTTCCTTTCCCCTTGTTCCTCACACTCTGTTTCTTCCTCTATTGTGAGAGGTTTTAAAACAGAGGGAGAAGGATGCAGGGGCTTGTCTGTGCTTTTCTTCCTTGGAATCCTGGAAATTTAAACAGAGACTACAGCACGATTGAGGCTGGGCAGGAATGCTTTTCTACTTGGAGACACGGCTGCTGTGATTTCTCATGAGACCTTAAAATGGGTTAAGGACATTTATAGACCACATCGAGTGCCTGTAAATTTGATTATCAGCTTGAGTCAGAGTTCTGTTAGTGCGTGTTTTTAATCATCGCCCCTCGATTGTGTGAGAATTACCAGGATTTTTTCCTCTCTGGCCAGTGCCACTTCTTCCTCCCTTGCGGAGAGCGAGCAGCCGGCCCATTGTGAGGTTTGGGGAACCCCTGCTCTTTTTAGCCTGAGATTCTACTACTTGTCACTTTTCCAACCACTTTTCCTATACAAGGCTGCTGAGGTCTCTGCCTTCAGGGTTCCTCTGCCTAAGCTTTGGTCCACATTTCCCACTGGCTTTTCCACCTGCCCCCCGACCCGTTCTTTTGCTGCTTGTTCCGCTGTTGTCCTCTTTTCCTAGGCTGACCTGGAAATAATTCATCTCATCCGTCTCCTTCTTTCACTGTCTCCGTGGGCCACACTGCATGTGTATTTCCATTTCAGTTCTGTTTTTCACATCAGTACATCTTAGTTAGGACCTGAGTTTTGCCCGTCCTGTCGGACGTGTGTCTGGGTAGCAGCACAGGGCTACACACTGACGCGACACTGTGAGGCCCCTCGGGACTTTGTTGCTGAGTCACCTGAGCCCTGGTCTTTGGCCACTGGTGGAGAATGACTCACAGCTGCAGATGCGGTCCAGCGAGCAGGAAGCGAGAAAGAGGAAGCAGAAGCCAGTGTCTTTCTTTCTAGATTGTGTCACTCCTGCTCCTAACTCATGTGTAGGGGCAAAATCTTCTGCACAGCCATACTTACACCTAGCAGCGGGGGAACTTGGTAGTGTAGTCTGCAGTCATGTGCCCAGTAGCTTCCCACATCTGTGGGGGAGGGAGAAAAGAGCCAGCTGGCGTTGCCTGCTGTACCTTCCTTACCTGAATTTTACCATCTTCCCCCTTAGTTGGGTTTTGATTGCCCATCGCCAAGATTCCTACATCCTCTTAGCTGGATTGCTGGAGTTGCTTGTTCAGTGAATCCACCTATTCTTTTAAGAATTATTATTTTTTGGCCAGATTTGGTGACACACGCCTGTATTCCCAGTACGTGGGAGGCTGAGGCAGGAGGATCATTTTGAGTTCGTGGCTAACCTGGGCTACATAGTGCGTTTAACACCAGCTGAACTGCAGAGCGAGACTCTGTCTCAAAGAAAAATAAAAGAATTATTTATTAAATCTTATTCACCCACATATAAACCTCAGCATAAAGTGTGTCTCAGTCTATTTCAAGCCTTTAACTTTAATGCTTTTGATAATTTGCTTACTCAGGAAGCATTGCTTGTTTACTGTGTGTTGGACGTACAGTCAGTTGATTTCCTAAGCAGTGCATCTGGATTCCGTGCCTAGAAAACACCCTCTGATACACATGCGTCACTAGTCTCCACGGACCACCCCTTTGTGGTAGTTTTCTCCATTGTCACACTTGAGAGATGAACTCTTCTTACTAATCTCTGAAAACCAGGTGTTACAGTTGAAGTATTTGATTTGCTCTACTGAGTCGTGTTGTCTATCTGACAGATTTCAATTTTCATGTTTTTATATAACAGTAATTTTCTTTAAGAAACAAAGCAAAATTGGAAAAGAATGCCTGGTGAAGCAATTGCTAGATTTAGTAGCTCTCTGAAAATGGAAAACGATCAAATGAAAGCTGAATCTCAATCTTAACTCAAGCGCAAGGGTCCTCTAGTTGCTTCCTCATTCTTAAACAATTTAACCTAATTGCCACGCATCTCTGGCTGGGCTTGCCGACAAGCAGTGTTTCCCCCTCTACAGTCTGAGGTGCTAGGAATAGAAATTTACATAACTAATCTGTCCTGGTTTTTATATTTGAACTTAACTTTTCAGGGAGTTTGCAGGACAAGGGGAGACATGTGTATCTGATACAAAATTCAGGGCCAGATATGGAAATTTTGATAGTTTTTTCATTTATTTTTGCACACATTTTGATGTTTAGACTATATTACATATAAGATGTTATTTATCATGATTTCTGAATTGTTGGACACCTCATGAAATTGTGTATTGAAGGCCTGATGGGTTTTCCTTTTTTAGGTATATTATTTGAAAATAAACTGATATAGCTGGCTATTTGGAAGACAAAATAGATATTCACTATTTAGCAAACCCTAGAAGCAAACAATACTGTAAATGCTATCTGCTCAGGGTTTACATATCTACAGCTGAGCCAGATCACACACAGGGACACTGGTCCTTGAAACTGAGGCGGGGGCACCGAACAGGAAGGGGGAAAGGACCCCAGATTCATTCTTAAAGTGACTTCGTTGCACTGTGTCTTAAAGTGACTTCTCGTGCCATCCCCGGCCTCGTGGCCACACCTCTACGTGGCAGCCTGACCCTGCGGTTGTCTAACAGTACTCGGTCGTCTAACAGTACTCCTCAGCCTGCTTATCGCTGACACGTGGTACCCAGCAGTCACAGTTTAAAGGAGGGAGGTTTAATTCGCTCACACGTTTTCTCCCCCATGGGCCGGCTCCGGGGCTGAGGCTCCATGGTGGCGGTGGCGGCGGTGGCGGTGGCGGTGGCGGTGGCGGTGGCGGTGGGGGCCTGGAGAGCAGGGCTGCTCATTTCCTGCTGGTCAGGAGCAGAGCAAGGGAACAGCCCCAGCGAGGAAGAGGACAGCAGGCCGCACCTCGATGACCCAGCACCCACACCCAGAGGTGCCCTCCACCATCCCAGGTGGGTGCCCAAGCTGACAAGTCGAAGCTGTGCCCTGACACGGGGACTGTGCCCCGTCGGGGTGCGGCCAGGAGGAGGGAGAGGGTCCAATCTCAGGCCTTGCAGCCTGCGGTACCCAAGAGCTTCTGCTCGTCTCTGTCCTGTGTGTTGGTCAGCTGCCAAAGCCTTTACTTGAAAGAAAAGTTTTCTTCAGTTTAACAAAAGATAGTTAGACTATCGGGGGCTGAGGCTTTTCCGGGTCTCTGCCCTGTTGATTGTATTTCCTGTCTGGTTACTGCTTCAGTGATTTTTCTGCTCCTGTTCTTAGCTTGTTATGTCTGAGCTGCAGATGTGGACTTGGCTGAAGGGAAGCAGCCTCAGAGTGAGGGAGATGGCGAGGAGCAGTGCGGAAGCGGTTTGGGAACGAGGTGAAAAGACACCCGCCTTTGTGTGCAGGGGCCTGCGAGGTGGTGGCGCGTGCGGTCAGGCACCTGCACGTCTGAGAAGCAGCTCCTACACCTGGACATCAACAAGCTACTCCTCGTATTCTTCCTCCTGCTGCCTGCAAAACACTGCGAGGGGTAGGAGGGGTGAGTCAGCTCGTGCCCTCCAAAGGCTTTAACAAGCCTCTCTCGAGGCAGGAAGGAGACGTGGATCAGAGATTGAAAACGCACCTGTAAGTGTGATCAGAGAAAGCAGATTCAGGGTGCAGAAGGGCAGCCTGAATGGCCGCAGGAGAGCGGAGGAAATTATTCCAGGAAAGGGCCTGTCCAGTTGTCTCAGCTGGGATGGACAGATGTGAGCCAAGGGCAGAGAGGGGATTATGGGTGAAAACCTCCACGCCTAGGATTGTGCATGCCAGGGATGGGCGTACAGGGAGAGGCAGACAGGCCTGCTCTGGGAGGGCACCTGGTACCATGATGTCAGTGAGAGGGAGGCTGAGAAAGACTCAGCAGAGAGCGGTCAGCAGCAGACGTCCCAACGTCTGTGTAATGAATGGCGCTTACCCGTCACCCCAGCACCTCAGGAGCTCGGGGTTTGATACAAGAGGATGAAGAGTTGTAGCCCAACCTGGGAACTGAATGGCCTAGTGAGACCCTGGCTCAGAATTTAAATTAACAACAAGAGGCAAGGGTTGGAACTTAACATGAAGGCCCTAGGCACAGTCCCTAGCACCACACACTTTACACGAGCGCTTGTGCACACACGCGCGTGCCCGCGCGCGCGCACACATACACGAGTGGACATGCATATTAGAAAACCATTCAGGATGTCACTGTCGTGGCCCTGAGGAATGCGTGACTGAGCAAAGCGGTGGGAGGGAGCCCGCTGAGTGGCCAGGCCGAATCCAGTGGGTCGTGGCCTGTGCTTTCCCGTCCTCCTCAGACACAGGGCCGAACCCAGAGACACGGAGCCCGCCCTGAAAGCAGGAGTCATGTATGTGCAGGCCAGCCTATCCCTCCTGCGTGGTCCCATGCAGGTGCCAGGAGAGCTGGGGCGGTGGCTCCAGTGCAGAACGGATGTGTTTCTACAGCTTCGCAGATGTAGTTGTGATACTTTCTTTCTGTGATCTCCTGCGCTGCCATCTGTCTGCTCAGCGGTGGAGAGGGGCGCTGAGTGACCCCCGGAACAGTGCCTGCCGAGGCCACAGGAGCGCATGTGCCTGCAGAAGGTCCCTTCACTAAGAAGCAGCAGGGCCTGAGTTGAGACCAGAGTTTCAAATCAGGTGCATTTCCTTCCAGATCACCTGCACCTTCTATTTTAACACTGCTTTAAAAAAAAAACAAAAACAGCTCTGCCACATCTAATTCTGTGAAAATAGGGCAATAATAGGACATGAATAGCTCAAGATTTCATGGATTGTTACCATGTCTCACTTGGAATAGCTCGTCTCTGGAATTTTTCTTCTTTCCCAGTCTGTTCCACTTGCTTTCAGCAGAGCGGAAGGACCTTTCTATAGGTCAATGTCAGCAGTCTTTTTGTGTCTTAAGACTGGTAAGGACTTCCGGCTTCTAGTAGTAGACCAGATGCTTAAAGAGGCCGGGGCTGGGCTGCTACCGACCTGGCCACTTCAGCTGGTGCCCTTCTCTCCCTGCTTCTCCGGGCTCTGGCCACACTTGCTTTTCTTCAGTCCCGGAAACGCACTGCGCTTTCTTTTCTGTGTGGAATACGTTTCTCTGAGAGCTTTTATTCCCTCAGATCGCCAGCGAGTGAGATGGTGACACACACGCAGCAAAACTGCAGCTGCCCAGCACAGGCAATGTTTCCACGAATCAGCACATCAAATACTGCTGTTTTCCTCTGTCTTAGTTGTTATATAGGAATTTGTGTTATGTTTTTGTTTTGTTTTCTTAACATCTGATTCCATAAAAACAGTAAAACTTTTGTCAGGAATATAATTGACACATAGTGGATAGTTTCCAAGAGAATTAATGAATTTGTAAATGAGCAAAAGTGATTCTGGGTTAGCTAACATATATCTGATAATTAGCTTTGTCAAAAACTTTAGGATTGAAAAAGGAAACTCTTTTCCTTTTTCAATATATGTACTGTAATATATGTATTTCTCAATACCTAAATGGTATGCCTTCCCTTGATTTATTTTATTTTATTTTATTTTATTTTATTTTATTTTTGTCTTTTTGAGACAGGGTCTATGCAGTTCAGGCTGGTCTTGAGCTCACTTCGTAGCCTAGGATGGTCTCAAACTCACAACGATCCTCCTGCCTCAGCCTCCCGAGTGCTGGGATTACAGGCACAAGCCATCATGCCCGACTTCCCTTGATATTTTATTGTAATTGCTTTTACCTTTCTGAAGTCAGTATTTTTCAGTAAACAAAGCTGATTCAAACAATTTGGGGTTATGACCAAAATGACATTTTTTTGTATTAACTTGGAAATGGCGCTGTGGAAAGCACTGGATCCCCATTTAGTGCTCCAGTGAAAGATGGACAGGTATCATGATTGCCTCTAAACGTCACATCTTTATTACACTAGCTAATTAAATAAGGCTTTTCTAGTCTGGCTCCACTGAAAATGATTTTCAAGGGCAATATGTTATCTGGGATTCTCCAGAGAAACAGCCTGGATGGCAGGTAGACAGATGACAAGAAGGCACTTGTTAGGGAAACTGGCCCAGGCAGCTGTGGGTCCAAGAAATCCCAGAGCAGCTGGTCTGTCACCTGGGGTCCTGGGGTGCAAGTAGCATGGCTCAGTCCAAATCCGAACCCTCAAAACCAGGGAACCCAATAGTTTGGAGCTGAAGGCCTGAAAATCTGGGGAGGCTGCCCCAGGCCAGGGAGCTCGGGGTTCTGATGTCCAGGGCAGGAGGGAAAGGCAGATGTTCGGCCCAGGGGAGCGGTGTGCTCAGGGGTGTCTCCTCTGTGGTTTGCTCTCTCCA
>PVJX010015794.1:0-41724 GCA_004027295.1 Dolichotis patagonum
GGGGGGAGCAACCAACAGTTTAAAAGGAATGCATCTCAAATATTGGAACTTACAGTATAGTAATCATGAGTGGTGGAGTTATTTCTGGGTGGTGCGTTTTGTTCATGCCTTTCAAATATCAACCAGCTGCTCTGAATATCTGCTAGTGTGACTCATAGGAAATACACATTTTAGAGCCAGAGAAGCTTGAGTTTCATATGTGGCTTGTCCACATTCTAGTTGAATGGTTTGGGCAACAGATCTCATCTCTCTAAATTTCAATGTGCTTATCCAAATGTGTGTGTGTGTGTGTGTGTGTGTGTGTGTGTGTATATATATAGTAACCCTGTGAATAAATAATAGAATTCCATGGATTCTGAAGAGGGAGAGGTACATGAGTTAAATGACATGAAGATGGAAAAATTAAGGATGGAAGAGAGGGAAAGGAAATTGACAAGAAAAGACAAAGTAAATTCAGTACCTAAAAGAGAGCTATAAATTTTATCTGCACCTATTTTTGAAAAAAAAATTCTAAGAACTATTGACTTTCAGAAATCTTCTTCCTGTGACATGAACTTTTATCTGCAGACTAAAACCCTAGAATTTTCCACCTGGACCCAGAGACAGGTAAGATCATCACAAATTCCTACTGCACTGTCTGAGGAACTAGATAAAATCTCCACATGATTCTTCCACATGGCTTCTCACCACCTGGCCCACAGCTTATTTGGCCCTACTCGGCCATGCTACACACTGACATATAACTGGGTAATTATTCCCATGTTTCAGAATTTACAAAGTTGTCTCTACAAACTACTTTTGAACTTCTTAAGAAAGATGGAATAATCACTTTTTCCCTTTTGATTCTCAACAGAATAATGTCACAGAAAGCACTAGAGCATATGGCTTATGAGCTTGTGCTCAGAATCTAGAGGCAAGCAGATGTAGATTTGATTCACACAATCCACAAGTGATTAGCTGTGATCCCAGAGAAACTGCCTATTTCTAATCTTCAGCTTCACTATTTGCTAAGGAGGCCAAGAATGACTGCCTCTCTCAGGACTGAAGAAGACTGAGTAGGATGGTACTCAACAAATGTTAGTATCACTCATAATTCCCTTTAGTACTGTGTCTACAGTTGGTCTCTAATAAATGCAATCTTACCTAACCAAAGCTGGAATGAGAAGGGACGAACACAGAAAACAACTTTACTGACTGTAGCTACTGGAATGGTTGAAAATCAAGACTACAGAAAATGAAAATCTCAAAAGTCTTCTATAGTCATCTTTTTAAAAACCCTTACTGACATGCCTAGTTGCCTATAAATTTTAGTAAGCATCTTCAAATCATTTCCAGAAGTAGAATTAACTCTTTTTTGGTGTAAACTGTAACTAAGCCTAGTAAACCTCAAAGTCAAAATTAAATAAGAGAAAATTTGATTGTAAAAATTTAATCTAAGATGATAAAAACTGTATTTTCCATACAGAAAAGGAAAAATTCAAATTATCATTATTTTTAGAGGACAAGATGCTCAACACAGACTCAAAGAACTCCACTAAAAAATCTAAAAATAACCAACTTAAGCAAAATAACAGGATACAAGATCAACACACAAAACACCATAAGCATCTATGCATATCAACAACAAATGGGATGAGAAGGAAATTATGAATAATACCATTCACAGTTGCTTCAAAAAAAGTGAAACAGCTAGTAATTAACCTAACCAAGAAGTAAACAACCTCTACAAACAAAATCAGAGTACACAGAAGAAGGAAATTAAAGAAGACATCAGAAAATGGAAAGATATCTCCTGCTTCTGGTTAGGCAGAACCAATATTGTCAAAATGACCATACTTCCAAAACTGTTATACAGGGTCAATACAATCTCAATCAAAATAACAACAGTATACTTTACGGATCTACAGAAAATAATCCTAAAATTCATATAGAGCCAGAAGAGACCCAGTATAGCAAGAGAAATTTGGGGCAATCTGGGAAAAGCAGGTGGTATAGCAATATCTAAGCTATACTGCAAAGCCATAGAGATAAAAATGGCCTGGTATTGGAACAAAAACAAATACATGGATCAATGGAACAGAAGTGAGGATACAGAAAACTCTCCAACATACTCAATAATTTAATCTTTGCCAGAGGGTCCAAAGCATATATTATAGGAAAAATAACCTATTCAATGAGTGGTGCTGGGAAAATCGGTTATCTGTTTGTAAAAGAACAACCCTTATCGCTAACCAAATACTAAATTAAAATCAAAATGTATCAAAGATCTAAACATTAAGACAAAAACACTAAACCTTCTGGGAGATAATATAAGTATAATACTTGAAGATATACATGTAGCAAGGACTTTCTAAACAGAACCTCAATTGCCAAGAAATACCTCTAAGAACCAACAAATGGCATTATATCTGATTAAAAAGCTTCTGTATCACCCTCAATAAGAAGAGTGAAAAAACCTACAGAATGGGAAAAAATTTTGCAAATTACTCCTCAGACAGAGGACTAACATTTAAAATATATGAAGAATTAAAAAACAAACAAACCACTAAACAGTTAAGAAATGGGCCAGAGAAATGAACTGATACTCCACAGAGGAAGAAATGCAAATGATCAACAAACATATTTTAAAAATGTTCAACATATTTGGCCATTAGAAAAATGCAAATTGAAACAATGCTAAGATTCCATCTCACTCTAGAAAGAATGGCAATCATGAGGAAATCAAACAGTAACAAATGCTGGCAAGGCTATGGTGAAAAAGGAACCTTTCTGCACTGTTGGCAGGAATGCATTATTAGTCCAACCACTATAGAAATAGTATGGAGATTTCTCAAAGAACTAAAGTTAAAAATTCCACAGACCCAGCTGTCCTCTTACTACGTATCTTTTCCAAAGAGGTAAACGCATAATATGACAGTGATGCACGCAAACCAATGTTTATAGCATCATAATTCATAATACCTAAATCCTGGAAGCAGTCTGCACACTCATCAGGAGATGTCTGGATAAAGAAAATATGGTATTTACATAAAATGGAATACTACTCAGCTATAGAGAATTACACATTTGAGACATCTGTAGGAGAATGGATGTACCCGGAAAATACAGTAGTTGAGTGAAATAAACTGGATATATAATCTTAAGTAACATATAGTAGCTCTCATTTGAGTAAGGCAAAGAACAAACTTTTTAAAAATGATAAAGGATGGATAGATAGGGACAAGAGGATGGATCTCTTTAAACAGAGAAGTGGTCCAAAAGAACAAGGGCAAAGAGTGAGGAGGAGGGGAAGGGAAAATGGGAGGAATAAAGATATGCCATGTACAGGAATCTGATCACCCCAATTAACGAAAACCCTATATGCCATAATATGAGCTAAGGAAAATAATATCAGCAAGTATAAAAAAGGGGGTAAGGGAGCCAGTGGAGGAGGGGAAAAAGGGAGGGAAAAGGCAATTAAAAAAAATAAGCTGCAACAGGTATATGGAACTACTCCCCTAGATGACTGTAAACTACATGACTTACAAACATGTACTAATAAAATTTTGAAAAAACTTTAAAGATAAAAATGCTAAAATGATGGACAGTATAAGTCCCATGCACATTAATGATATAATGTGGAAAGGTTGTCATACTTCTAAATATATTTTGAAAATGTGAGGGCAAAAAACAAACACCATGTTTTCATTAGAAGCATTACAGAAACATTGCTACACAGCTAAAATGGATTAGCACTTTTGTTATTTTAAGTAGTTAAAAGCTAGCTAAAAGCCAGCTCAGACTTATTAGCACACTTGCCCTTGGAAGAGTCTAATTAAAGTACAAGCAATTGAAAGCATTTGGTCATGGTCACTACCATGAGTTAACCGAAAGGCCTGAAGCTAAAGTTCAGGTCTTCTGGACTTCGTGTCATTTGATGAGGTCATCAGGCTGCCCCGAAAAGGTGGAGGCAAACCAAATATTTGCAAAGCCAACAAATGCCTTCCTGCTAATTTCCACTATGATTTCTACAATGTCATAGCTGTAGTCCCTGTGCTCTTGGACAAGCTCTTGGTCCTCTGGCAGGAGCAAATACTGAAATAAACTCACCAGTTACAGTCGTGCCCTGTGGGAACAGAAATAGACTACATCCTAATTTAGGCTTTTTCCCCATTAGATCTTTATCCTGAAAACTCTTCTTTTTCCTTTTAACTTGTTCCCATTACACTCAGTATTTGAAATAAAATTTGAGAACTGTTTTAAAAGCGTGTTTAATTTGCCAAGAGTATCAGAAACTCCTCTACCCCATGACGTATATTAATTCACAGAAAACACATAATTCAAGAAGCTGCATATAATTATTAATTTCTTTTTAACTAGATGAAGAAACTGACACTCAGAATGTAGGGAACTGGTCAGACGTAACTGGTACCAGAGTAGGGCTAAGATACAAAACCTAACCCAAGTGATTTCCCCTTAGGACTTAAGTCTACAATAGGTAGCCTGATACTCATCATGTATTTAACCAGGGATAAAACAACTCGAGAAAGAAGACAGTGACAGTGACACTGACATCAAAAGAATCCAGAGCTTTTTGCAAGTTTAATTATTTAGGGTGTTAGCTTTTATCAAAGGATAGACAAAAATGCGTGATAGGGAAGGAAAGAACTAATTGAAGGAAGAAAGTTATTATAATCATCAAGTAAATCAGTTGAAGCAGGAAACATTGACAAAATGACACACTCAAAGAAGTAGCAAAGGGTTGCAAAAACTCAAATGGCTCTTAACTCATTTAATGAAGAACCGAACAATGTAACACACCTCAGTCAACAAATAACACCACTGTGTCACAATAAAAGGAAGCCTCACCCTCCACGCCAGGGCTGACAAACCAGTGACCTCAACAAAGACTAGCTTTAGCTTACTCCTGTTTTTGAAAGGAGCAATTATACTTATGTCTAAATTCTAGAAACATTTCTATGAAGGTTGTTATGATTAAAACTGATGTGGAACAACTGATAAGTTTCAAAGTACGAAAAGAAAATATAGTTCATCCCGGGTGTCTGTATGGAAGTAAACTATTTTCCAAAGGGATTGAAAAGATGAAAGACATTGTCACCACACAAAGAACAGAAGGGACTGCTAGACAGTATGCCATAGTAAGATGTAAACATAAATCAGAAGGAACTAAATGAACAAGAAAATACTCATATGATTGAATGAAAACTACATTCAAATAATTAAAATTGTTGACATACTCAAAATGACCAACTGGGAAGAGACTGAAAAGCAAGATAGGAATAAAATACTATGCATCAATAACACAGATAAAAGGGGAAAGCCAGAATGAAGCTAAGCTTTGTCATTTTGGGCGGAAGGACAGCAATTCTGATTAACTTTACACTTTGTCAAATATATAAATTTGTTAAATATTTAAAGAGTAAACCCTAAAAGAGGGGTTATAAATTGTGTAACATCTAAACTGCTACCAAATTAAATACATTTTAGAAGATTTTTACATCTCTCAAAACAAGGAAGAAAAGGAAAAATAAACAGTGAAAAAAATTACATTCTCAGAATGTCATAAATAGGGGCAAAAATAACAGCTGCCATAAAAAATGTAAATGAACTAAACTATATATCAAAAAAATTATTGAGTAGGGAAAAAAAGCAAGTTGTAAAAGATTAAGTACAGCAAAGCATGCATGTGAAGTTGAAAGGATACAACTAATACTGCTTTTAAATACAATGTTATTTAGTGAACATAAAAAGTACAGACTGAAAGGATACACAAAAATTTCCCAAGGGCAGGTGCCTCTAAGAAAAAGAGTAAAGACTCTTGGAAGAAAATGAAGACTACTGGTATTTCAACTTCAGCAATAATGTTCTCTCTTTTGAAAAAAAGCAAGGATGGGAAGAAAAAGCAAACGTCCTCTAACAAGCAAAGGCTCAACAGGCTCTGAGAAGGAAGACTGCGGCCATGTCAGTCCCTTCCAGGAGTCTCCCTCTCAGCTAGGAGCTGGTGAGCCTTTCTTCTTTCTTTCTCATGTACAACAAAAAGGCTCTGTTGGAGTTGAAGTCATTGATGACAGCTGGAAAGAAGAAAGTCACCAGAATGATTCTTCCAGCTCAACTGCTCAGTCTTAGCAATGGGGAACATAACTCAGAAGTGTGGGATACGAAGGACCAGGGTTAAGAACAAATCCCGAGGAATTATTTTTTAGCTGTTTTTAAATTTTTCTTTTTAGCTAGGCACTTGAAATTAGTTAAAAGTGGAGCATTTATAAAACACATTAAACCCAGTTTGATGACAGCAAAAAAAGTGCTCAATTGTAGCTTACTGCTTAATTCCAAAAACTTCCTTTAAAAAACATTCCGTTTTACCATTTAATGGCTACTTGTATTGTTAATAGCTACTTCCCTGATTTTAAAACAACACAGCAAAATAGACATTAAGTGGCAAATCTGTCACAACCAGAAATGTCTGCAATTAAGTTCAAGGCATAGCGACTAACTCTAAATACTCACATGGGAAGACCAGGCTGTCAGGACTGATGTGGATGATTTTTAATTAATATTACCAGTTTGTATTCTTTAGACTTAAAATTTTAAAACTAGTCTTTCTTAGTGCTCCATTCAAGAAATGATTGGAGCGGCCACAAAGAAGCTTGGTTTTCTCAAGAAGATACACGAGCCTCCATTTTTCTACCCTACAATTATACTCGTATGTTATGAGGCTGATGCCCCCAGGAAGTATTCCAACTGTCCCGCTGGTCTAACACAGAAGTACAAAATCTTAAAAGAGAGAAAGAGAAAGTAAGGATGATGGGAATCTATATACTTCTTCAGGAAGGTTCTCAGTCAAAAAGAACCACCAACCTCTTGAACCACCAGTACTATAGGAGTAAAGAGAATTAGAAGCCAGCCAGTGGCAAAATAATTCAAGAGGCCTATAGAATGCATTCACTGACATTTCAACCAACTTCTCCTTAAGCTTACACAAGCACTGCTTGTGTCTTGTAGTCCACAGGTGTTCTCCTATTAGATATAAATAAATTGAAAGAAATAAATCTTGGGTTAATCATTCCGATATCATGAATTTTTAAATCCCATACTTTGTTTCAATACGTTAAATTCAAAACCAAGCCTATGGTCAAAAAAGTGAGATTTAAGAATACATGATTTTTAAAATTGGCAAACAATGTACAAAAATCTAAGGGAAAATTAAAGACGAGCAACTTGGTACATATTTCTATAGGCAAAGTTTGGAGAGGTAAAAAGAAAGACTGGCTAAGTCCATTATAAATAAGAGCTCATCAAAGTTAACTGAACAATTACTTTGAGCCTGTATCATATATCAGGTCCCTAGTACAAACATAGATATCCACGAAATAGCCTGTGACATTAAAATGCTCATGGGGGGAGGGGAATCTATGTAATCAATAAAAATTTTCCTGTAATTAAACTGTTGTATGATTGATTACAAGATAATCCAGGCACAGTGCTTAATACAAAAATGCTAAACAAATCTTACCTACAAGCATCATCACCATCTATCATACATTACATGGTATGTTGGTATTAGTATTCTTGCAGGATGACACTAATTACAAGATGACAATGATGTCAGTTTGTGGGACCAAGAGCAGCTGGCTAGAACAAGGACACCTGATGTGAATGCAAAGGCAGATGGGTGAAAGCTTTATTTCAGGTGTACAGTGCAGCCTCTAAGAAGGAACAGAAACATCAATACACAGCTTTGGCTCTCCAAATAGGTTACTAAGGTCCCAAACCATGTTTGTGAACGTGTTCATGCTGCCAATGAACAAAAGGAATGGGAAGGTTGAAAACACAAAGAATCTTACAGATCTAGAGTAGGAATTTGGCTTTTCTTCCCAGCATTCAAAACTACAGGCATTGAAGTTGATCTGCATGATTGATGTCAGTTATATAAACTATGCTGAATGTACATTGGTAAATTTTAATTATGCAACAGTAGATAAAAATTAAGGTTTTGGTGACCAAGGGTTAATTTCTTTTCAATACTGTAAAAAAAAAAGGAAAAAGCCTAAAGAAAAATGGAGGAAAGGATGAAAGAACAGGAAAAAGGAGGAAGATGAAAGACAAGGAAAAAATGCAGTGAGAGGCAGGAAGGAGAAAGACAGATAGCTTAATAATTTACTCAATCTTCAGACACAATTTTGACAAAAACAAAATGGGACAATACATCTGTACACCTTTAATGTTAGAACATAGTACACCTCAACAGACCAAATTCATTGCATATTTTTTAAAATACACTTTCAGACCAGCACAGATCTATAGATGCAAAAGAAAACATAGCCAAGACTTCTTTCATGATTAGTTTTGAAATGGGGTAATTTCTTCAGTGAAGGATTCATAATTTATTTGCAAAGAGAAGTGAACGTAAATCATATATTTAGGATGGTAGGAAGGGAATGCTAAATATGTGATATGCAGGTTGCCGCTGACTTCCCCCTTTGATAGTCACAGCATTCATTGTTCATCAATCCAGTGTAGCTTTTCTGTGGCATAAATAATTGTTCTCAGTATTGTGCTCCAGACAGGTATGATCAATTGATAGGAGCTATGGCAAGTGATGTGTCACCATAGGCAGCTAGAATAATACATCTAATATTACTAGAGATAATCGGAGACCTTCCCTAAACTCCCAGACCACTTAGTTTGGTCGAGTACGGGGCTATATAATAGACAAGTATATCAGAGAAAAAGGGGCCTGAACGGAGGAATCAGCATGGACACCCCACCGTGAAGCAGTTCAGGCACAGACATAGATACATCCCGATTCTGTTATACTCATCAGCATTCTTTCCTACCCTCCACTTCACATTCATGGATAATTGAGTACTGGCTGCCATCCCATCCCTGTGGCTCTCTCTGAACAATCCCTAGAGACAGATGAAAAAGACTAAATATGACATATTTTATGGAACAATTAATTATGGATAAAGATTGTTCTACCACAGTCTCCTTGAATCAAATGTGGTGAACTGAAGCTAATATGATGTACAACTCAGAGGAAACTCTCCCTCATCTATATTAAAGTAAACCAAATGTTTGAACATTGTAAGTTTTTAAGAAGGCGTTACTTCGTCTTACAGTCATAACTTTAGAAGAAAATGATATAATGTCCTCATACATCCCAGATAAAGTCATACCTGGCAGTAAAGATCCAGCTGAAAAAATGAAAAAAAGCAAAGAACCTTTCATGTCACAGATCTGAAGTTCTAAATTTGACTTTTACCCTTGCTAATCTCTAACAGAATAAGAATTACACTTTAGATGAAATAAGACAATGTAATTAACATACTTAGCACAGTGTTTGCTCACAGAAGGTACATGGCATGTATTCCTTATTTGATACATAGTAATTATTTTAGTTTTCCAAAAAATAGTCATAAAGCGTGAAGTGAAAAATTTGTGACTTTTCTTTACATTGAATCATGATTTTCTACATTAATCATGTTGGTGGTTTTCTGTCCTTGTGATATATCTACTTAAATGAATTAAGTAGGACTTGTAAGTCTTATAATATCTTTCCTTAGTCTCCTCAGATCATACTCCTCCCTAGTAAATCTTTTAGCATACTGGTGTATCACTTTCCTCCCATCATTACCTTTGCTTCCATATCTATTATCTGTGAGATGTACCAAATCCTGTATGCATGACAGTGCAATAAGAAAACACAGGGCTACCGTAGGCAGGAGGACAAAATTTAGCAAAAGGACAGACTAGGAAAAACCCTTGAACGTGACTGCATAGAACTGAACTGTTATTTCACTAAAGGGCTACAATAGTGGCTTAAGGGCTAAACTAGAATAGTATAACACCTGGGCAAAATGGAAAACAATTTTCCCAGATACTCATTGTTCTCTTAACCTTATCCTGTGACAAGTAAGAAGGTTCATGCATTGACCACACATTTCACTCAAACAATTGCTATAACTAGGGACATGAAATTAAACACAAAGAGTTCAGGGGGAAATTCCAAGCATCAACAGACCCAATGACATGGGTTTAACAAAGGCCAGAAGATAATCCTTGTAGTGACTGATTTCCAGGGAGGGATGGACGTCTGACCAGATCTGAGGAGAGCAAATTCCATCAAGCTGCTTGTTTTATGAGCGAAAACTGCACACGTGGCAGGGTTGGGGGCAAGGGGAGTGCAGGTGTCTCATAAGACAAGGGAACTCCTGTCTCCAAAGAGGAAGGGGAAACTGTCCAGGGAAGCTTTTCTCCAGCAGCTTTCGTCTGTCTTTAATGCTATATCAAGGGTTTCAAAGCAGTTACCGGAGCCGCCCAATGTAATCACACTGGCACACAGAAAATAATGCCAACATGTGAATAAACACAAGATGAGGGTTACTGTTTTCCCCACAGCAATAATCATCTTATGTAGATATCCACACACTGACCAGTTCTGACTGGGGTTCAGATACTACAGACAGAAATTTACTGACAGAGGTTTACTGAACCTCTCAAATGGCTATGTTGCTTGAAAGGATCATAGACGTAGCAGCTGTCATGGGAGTTAGAGAACAGATGCCAGGGATGGTGACCTATAAGAATAGCTGAAGAGCTGGAATACCCATTTTAAGAGCCATGGAAGATGAGAATTGCCTTGCAGAACAACAACGAAAGACAACAAAAAGGAAGTAATGTACCAGAGTCTGCTCAGTTGGCATCCACCATACAACCTTGTTTCAAATCCTTTTTCTAAGGCATGACTAAAATACAGGAAACCTCTACAGGCAATATCATTAACTTTATGGTTCACCTATTAGTAGAACGAACTTTCTTATAATTGCCTGGATCTATGAATATTTTAAGTTTAAAAAGAATATGGAGCACCAGCACATAGGTAAGTGTTATGGTTTGTGTCTAGATGAACCCCCAAAGTCTTATGTGGACAAAGGGGGGGGCTTTTTCAGAGGTGGTTGGGTCAAAAATGTGTGACACTGCGATTGATTCATGGTGCAAGATAGGCTCACGGACACTAGGGTTAAGGATGTGAGCAGGTAGCATGGATAAGATATAAGGAACAGCAGGAGCTCTGGTTGCCCTTTGTTGCTTTGCTGCTTTCTGCCTGCCATGAACAGTTTCTCCTCTGCAATGCCACACTACCTTGGAGCCAGTTGATTATGGACTAAAACATCTATAAATTGTGAACTAAATAAATCTTTACCCCTTCAACTCTGGGTGTAAGACATTTTGTCTCAGCAGTAAGAGCAAAGTAACTAAGACAGTAAACCTGCCTCTTGTAGACCTCAAACATTCCTGACCACTGTCTTGGCACTGGTACCATCTGGGGAAGAATGTAACACATGAGAATTAATACCTGTCCCGCCCCACCCCCGTCCTGTTCCCTAACGGCACTGGGTGGCACCACACAACGCTACAACGTATGTTGCAGTCTTGGGGTCAACAGGACATGTAACTGCCCTTTGGAGGGTAAAGCCCATCCACAGAAAATTACTAAAGGGGGCTTAGTACTAAAGGGGGGTTCACACAGAACCAGTAACAGAACCAGTAACACACACAGCACCCAGGACAGGAAGAGCTCACAATGACAAAACTCCACAACGCTTCACCAAAGTGGTCATGTTTGAGATATGCTAAAAAGTATAGAGGGTATTTTGTCAAAATCAAGAAGTAGAAGCAGACAGTCAGAGTAACAGACACTATGATTATCTTAAATGGAAGGGAGATACCCAAACGGGCACCTCTGTCTCCTGGAATATCAGCAGAAATACTGAAAGGCAGCTGTTACCTATGAGACCCCCGGATCTGCAAAGCCTCCCACAATTCCGACACTTCACCGTGGTGTCTGCATGCAGCCATCTTCACACTTGTCACGCAAGCTTACACCAAATGAAAAATATGTCTCTTTTAACACAGCTAGAAAGAACAGAAACCATTGTACCGCTATAATTTTCACCAATATCTGAACTTTACTTCTCACTTTAATAGTCAAACTCAAATACAAGTAATTTTGAAAGCTAAATTTCTTTAGTGATGTTGAACATTATGACAGAAAAATACAAAACAAAGGGAAGAGTTTATATTAATATATCATACTAAAATATGACATGTATATTAGTATAATGGCTTGTGTCTAGACAGTCCCCAAGTCTCACAGTTGGGGCTTTTCCACAGGTGGCTGGATCCAGAGTTTGTGATGCTGGGATTAAGGGTGTGTGATTACTAAATCAGGCCACTGACTGGCTCAGAACACTTCCGGGTAGGATTATGGTTGCCCCAACCTGGGTGTGAGTGCTACCTGCCCAAGAATGGGTAGCCTGGATAAAAATATAAGTGACAGAAAAAGGGTCGATGTGTTGCCTGTCCCTTACTACGTACTGCCTTCTGCCTGCCCTGTTTTGCCAAGGACTGTTTCTCATCTGTCCCTCAGCCGTGCCACCCTGCCTTGGGGTCTGCGGATTACAGACGGAAACTTTTACAAACTGTGAGCCAAATAAACCTTTTGTCCTTTTACTTTGGTGCGTCAGATAGTTTGCCTCAGCAACAAGAAAAGTAATTAAGACAATTAGATTGCCATACTGCCTCCCGTACCATAAGTTGCTTTATACCCCTCCTCCATCAGCCTTTGGCAAACTGAGAAGGAAGAGCAGGGATGGCCACCCCCACCGCAAAGACGAAGGCTTGGAACCTGTTTAGGGGGCTGCTGTGCAACTGCAGACGTAGCCACTTTACATCACTCCATGCACAGCTCGGCCCTGCCAGTGCGCAGCAGAACCAAACATGACATCTGTCCTTAGCTGATCACTGAGGAAGAGACAAGAGTCTAATAAATGCGGCTACCCTAATGGGTTGTTAGGGTCTCCTAAAGGCTACGTGTTTACCAGGCCTTTCACTCTCTCCCACCCAGCTGCCCCAGGTCCCCTGCAGTGCTAAAAAAGCCCCAGGACGCCTCATCCCCCAGCGATATGAGAAAGGTCAGAGTGATTGGGATTAGGGACAGTAAAGACAACACTAGGCTGCAGATCATGTGATCACCATGTGTCCAGTATGCACAGTGGACTAAGCACAGTCTAAGTTCAATGGTAGCTACATGAGGTAGACGCTACGACTTCCCTTTTACAGACAAGAAACTTAAATTTGGAAATAGTAAAGGTCAAAAGTTAGGAAAACCTCAATTTGAATCATGCACCATTTCAATCTAGTGTTCTATTATCTGTGTTGAACTGGAGAAGTGGGTCAATTTTTTTTTTTCAAAAAAAGTAAGTCATGAGACTAGATGGTGAGGTCAGGCAGAAGTGGTTTCCTCAGAGGCTGGGGATTTAGCTCAGCGGCATAAGCACCTGCCTTGCAAGCTTGTGGTTGTGAGTTCAATCCCCGGTACCAATTAAAAAAAAAAAAAGTGGTTTCCTCAGAGAAAATATTCTTGAAATAAATTTTAATGCACCAGCAGACTTTGGAAAATAAAGGAGGAGGAAAGGTATTCCAGACTTGGAGACACGGGAAGTGTGACATCCTTTGAGAACTACAAATAACTCAGTTCTGCTGGAAAAAAAGTACTTGAGAAGAAAAACGGGGATGAAAGGAGTTGACAGCTAGACAGGGGCCAGGTCATGAGAGTCCCTGAGAGGACTCTGCATTACCAGCTGCCACCCTGAAACAACAGAAAGCCAAGGAATCATCTTCAAATTGTTGTGACAGAATCAGGTTTATGTTTGGGGCAGAGGCCCTCCTAGCAGTGGGGAGAATGATGTAGGGAGGGGACGGTCGTCAGAGTGGAAGGACAGGGAACATTAATACATGTGGAAAGTGACAAGGACAACAACTAACATTGGAAAGTCCCAAAAGGAACTTTATAAATTCCTCTGAGATGAATCTAGTCTACAGGTTTGTTTACACTTTCACTGCCCTCGGAATTAGAGAAGCATAGGCAATTGTAGTACAATCCATAATTTCATAGATTTTTTTCACTTTAGATGAGGGCTAAAAAAAGGGTGTTGGTTTACAGAAAAATACAGTCTACTAAAAATAAAATGATACATGTGAATAAAATATTTGGTGTATGTCATATGGAATGCATAGTATATATTATTTTTATATATTTTACATATAAATACATGCTTTAGATATTAGTTATAATATATTGTGCATATCATGTTACATATTATAGCCTCACATTATGTAGTATATAGTAAGGTATATTGTATAAAATAGCAATCAAATGTAAACAGAGAGCAATCAAATGTAAACAGACTTGAGACGAGTCAAAATCTAAAAGTCAAGATATGGGTGCTTCACATATAAGCAGAAAGCAGCAGAATACCAAGGACTCTAAGGAGAAAGGAGGCACAATACCCAGGGCCTGTCCTAGGAGAAGGCCGGAAGATCAGCTCTCGGGATGGAGGAAAGGTCAGCAGTGCTCCTGGAGTCCTGCAAGGGAAGTGGGAGTCCTTCCCTAAGAGCAAATGTAAAAAAGAGGCCACGAGGCCTGCAGGGCCCAGGGAGGATGACCAGTTGTCTTGGACATGGTGAACTGGGCCCCTGTGGGATTTAGGAGAGTAGCTACATTCAACACATCTTTAATGACTAGCAACAAAAACAAGCAAAATAATACATTCTATATGTAGCCAAACTCCAGACTGAAAAAACAAACATAAAGAAAAACATTCTTTACTACTTCTCACCTTCATCTGTGATTTTTTTAAATGATTCTAACCTTTGTTTAAAAAGGGTTAGAGAACAGTCAATGGAAAAATATTTTCTTAAAAATGTAAGAAAACCAGACCACTTCCTGATCAGGACAAGCCGAATGATGTGTTACCAAGCATCATAAACCACAGCACAGTGGGGTTGCCCAGCTTCTCCAGGACTAAGTTATGCAGTATCAAGTACTAGATACGACAGGTGTCTTCCAATTGGACTCCCTGCCAGCACCCCCTGGCTCTGGAAGCTTCTACCATCACCATTCTACCTATTCGTCAACATAAATCTATTCCAAATATGCAATTTCACCTCAGTCCCAGAAGTGCTAGGTCTCTATGAAGGGGCAAAATTCTGGGCCACGGTGAGGTCCTGTATCTATAGAAGTCTACCTTTCCCAGGCTGCCTCTATCTCAATTTCTGTCCACTACGAATTTCACAGCAAAGTATAAAATAACCTGGTGCAAAGGCAGAAGAAACACTGTTGTCACGTTTCAGCTTACCTTTTATAACCACCCTTTTCTCTAACTCAGAAGTCATCAAACTTTTTTTGTAAAAGACTAGAAAGAAAATTTTTTATTGTGTCCACCATATGAGCTCTGTTGCAACGACTCAATTCTGTTATTAAAGCATAAACATGGCAATATACAGTGCCTATTAAATGTGCATGGCTGGGTGTCAACAAAATTTATTTTTTAAAACATGTAAGCTAGATTTGCTGGAGGGACAATTTGGCCTATAGTTTACCAATCCGTGCGCTGATTAATAAAGGATTTGCCTTTTCTGTTAGATCCTCCTCTTACCAGAACTTGGTTTAGCTATCCTGAAACGCAGTAGATAGATCATTACCCACTGCCCCCAATTTTAGAACTACCTAGGGTCCAGACTCTGCTCCCACAATAGGGCTACAGTATTCACTTTATAATAGAAATAGCAGGAGAATAAAAAAAGGAGTTAACATTTATTGAGCACTTAAAATGTGCCAGGTACCATACCAGTTCTTCCTAAACTCTGCCTCGCGAGAATCTCAATACATTTCAGTGAAATGTAGAGTCATTTTCACTTCACAGAGGAAGAAAGTGAGGCTGAGATGATGACATTCTCTTCTCAGGGTCACAGAGTGAAGCCCAGTTCTAACACAAATCTATCTGGGTCCAAAATGAAAGTTCTTCACTGTCACCACCCAGGCTGCTTTGTCAATGGAAAGTGTCTATCTGGGCTTTTCTCCTACACTGTCTCCAAGGGTCTGTGGCTATCCACACCCTGCTGGTTGTGACGGGATCAGACAGGTGGCATCAACTGCTTCAAGCAGTGGCTCTTTGTCTTTTCATAAACTTTTACTATTTGACCTAAAAACAAATTCAAGGAACAGACAGGATCCACTGTGACTGGAAAAGGTTATGTTTATGCTTACTATTCTTCCCTCTAACGATGGTGACAACCCGAAAGATGGTAGAGATCATCACATATGCTCCACAAGTCCCTCAGGGTCAGAGGCAAACGGAATCCTGACAGGGCTGGAAGTCTCAAAACACAGCATGTGTTTCCCCAGAACATTCCCAAGTGAAAATGCAGCCAGGGAGGCTGAAGACTGAAGGGTTACATAAACATACCCAGCAGGGGCTCAGAACACCAGCAGATGGGGCTGCCCCTCAGGAGAACTTGAACAGTTTCAACACACAGTCCATGAGATGATTTTTTATAACCTGTTCTTTGCATCTTTTTGGTGAAGAGGATTAGCTATTTAGCATCTGATTATAAACAAGAAAAAGGAAAAAAAATCAATTACAGTCCTGTACTTCCACCTCACGGTGAACGCACAATCATCATTTACATCAATAGGAGACAGAGGAAATGTGAACAAATTAACAAAAATTTGCATTTGGCCCTGAAAGAAGCCACAGCACACACCTCAGCCATGACTTTTACTTCACCCATCTCCAACCCTGCTGTTTCTGTTGTGGAACTGTGTTCCCACGTGGTAACACGTCCTCCTCCAGGTCTTGAATGTAAGCCTTACCCCTACCCTTCTGCCCTTCTGCCGGGGCCACCTGTAGGCACACAACAGCTCAGAGAGGGCCTCTTGCTGCAGGGTAACGGTGGCAGACACAGGTTTGCCCACTGACTGCTCACCGAACAAGACATTCAGACATGGGCTTGAAGGATTAAGTCCTCAACACATGTCCAGTTTCCTTTTGCGACTAGTTGTGTATAATTGTGATGAGGCACACTTAGTGGATAAATTCTTTCTAAATAGATGCCACTGAAGCAATGCATCGCCACAATCTCTGACGAAGTGAGACGGAAAACAGAATAGTAAGAGGGCTGGTGTACACCCCACAGTGTAAGGAACACCCAAAGGACACATTCTAGGGTGTGGAGCAGAACTTGGCCACTACTCATCAACTGAAAAAGAGGCAGAGTTGTTAAAAAGCAAAGAGCGGGCAGTGTAAAACCGGTATGAAGAAGGAAAAGAAGAAAAGAATACAGAAGAATGAGTCCTTTGAAAATCATATACAAAAAACCTTAACAACTAATGAATATCAAATAAAGGAAAATAAAAGATTTCATCCATGAACACAATGATGTTGACACTTTTTTCTCAAATATAAACACATTAGAGATTGCACTTTGTATAATTGCTTAAATTTTAAAAGTCTACCCAAAGACATACTCATTAATCTTTTTGATACTGACATATGATTGATTCTAAATAATGACTAAAAAACTTATGAGAAGTAAAATTTGCATTCAAAATAGTTTTCAACAACAGCATTAAAACTTGCAACAGTTTTAAGTAGTAAGCTGAAGTCTAAACTAAAACATATGTAACTAAATATATCCTCAGATATTCTTATTTCAATAGCAATTTTTGCTATTGGATATGCAAACTTTTTCCAAGTATGGAATGATTTATCAATATGAAAATTAGACCTATGACATTTTGAAAAGCCAAAAATTTCAGTCTTAAAATTCCATAGCTAAGTCCATGTAAATGCAATTAAGTTTTTAATTTATATCTTCACTTGGATATATATCTAGAAATACTAGGTTTACCTTTGAAAGCAGCATGAGGTTATTGCTCTAAACCTTATAGATATCTCTTGGACATAACATATACATACAATTTCAATCAACAGCCTAATTATTATTTTTCAATATCTTAAAATAATCTATGACCATAAACATAAACCCAGTGCTAGCATATAATGTCCCTCAACCACTCCATGAAAGATCAAATCGCTTAAGGATGTAGTTTTTAACCATGAAACAATGGATGCTAGTCTAAGAAAAGTATTACTCAAGGTCAAAATCATTATATTGCTTTATGCAGTCTCCTCAAAAATTCAGTATGTTTGGTCAAAAGAGACAAATATTTGCATAAAATTTCCTTGGAACATGAGAGCTTCCAGAAAGAAGATGGATTATGTCAGTAGCCAAACAAAAAGCTCCATATCCACATCCATATAATGAAATTACTTAGAAACAACCTCATTTTAATACAGAATAGACACTGAATAAAAATACAGAATTGAGTAAAAAGCTTCAGCATAGTCAAGAAAACAAATCACAAAATACCAACATAGAATTTTGGCCATTAGAACTGATCTACACATTAGGGTTAAAAATCTACAAAGTCAAAATCCTGGTGTGTCCTATGAACTCAAAAAGCAAAGTCCCAAACTAATGCAATAGTAACACAAGGTTCAAAACCTGAGACTGGCATAATACAGATTTAGTTAATGAATACTTAAAACAAAAAAAGAAGATGCAAATTTCTTGATTAAAAAGTAAACCTATCATGTCTCTAAGAATATTCTGAAACCCTACTCATATGTGGCTAATAATTGTTAGTCAAAACAAAACAAAACAAAACAAAAACAAAAAAACCTTTCCTACTTCTTCAGACCATTGCATTCCGAGGAGGATGGTTAGGATGATGTCATACTATGGAAATAAAACTCTCACCAGAATCCCCAGTCCCCTCTCAAAAAAATTACTTCTATAATCTGTGACTCTAGAGGAAGTAGACAGAAGTGTTACTGACGGTAGCAATTTACACATATGCCTTTGGCTGCCTGCTATCTCTTACCCTTTCAGTGGCAGTTACAATACCAGGTTTTTCCATTATCCAAATTACTCCCTTTGCTTATTTTTCAGCGAGCCTTACCTAACTCTTTTTAGTCACCAGGGCCCTAATTAGTCAGCAGGAGCTGCAGGCTGTGAGTTCTAAGGAGTTAATGTGGCAGGAAGGGCTGAGTTTCCAGCTAGAAGCCACACCCGGCGGTGGCGTAGCTTTATGGACAAAACAGCAGTCTTGAAAGAACTGTTAGCCATACTATCACTGCACTTTAACCCTCATTTACAGTTTTGAACCTAATAGCCAAAAAGATCAGTTGCCTCCTACAGTAGCTAGCTTCCTCACAAGGAGAATCTAAACTTATTCTGTTATTAAAAAAAAAAAAATGATGTTTAATGTAGATCAAAAGCTTTCATGTAAAAATATGGGACAGTGTAACACACACACAAAGTTAATAACTTAATGAGCACTGTTCAAATACTGGCCATTTTCAGTTCCCTATCAAAGCCCGAAGTGGCTGGGTTGAATTCCTCCTCTCGCCCCTCAAGAAACCCCAAACCAGCCAGCTGACCCATAAGTAACCCTCATCGTATTTCCGGCAGTATTCTAAGTGCTTCACATACATTAACTCACATACATTAACTACACACCTGGATGAAAGAAACGCTCTATGGTCCCCATTTCACAGACAAGGGAACTGAAGTTCAGACAGATGAAGTAACTTACCCAAGGTCACACTTCTAATTAGTGGGAGAACTGGGAAGAGGCCCAGACAGACTGGCTCCAATGGCACTGCAGAAAGCCACGAGACTGTGTTGCAAAAACAGTAAACAGCTCAGACAGCCTGGCTGCTCTGCTCAGCAGGCAAGTGTGTAGAGAAAAATTTTAGAAATTATAGTTTTTAATACCTTCCCATAATAAAAAAGAGTGGGACCACTTTAGGAGCCAAAGTTGTCTTCTGATGATGTTTTCATATTATTTCTATGTAAACTTTTAAATATTAAGCATGGATAACCTTTTATAAAACTGTTAGCCAATATTTAAAAATCAAGATCATGCACAAATAGCAAAGTACAGCAAACTACTGAAAAGCAATGTCCCAGATTTATACAGCACCATACTCAAAATTCTAGTTGGTATATGGGTCTACACACACCAGAAAACAGCCACATGGGTGAAGAAATTTCTACAAACTTCAAGAAGAAAGCAGTAACACAAACTTTTAAGAGGCCAGTTTTACAAGTGATCAAATTGCCTTAAATAAGAGCCTTTAATCAACAATTTTGCTCTTGATAGTTAATCCTTAGGAAATCATCAGAGGTGCTGAGAAAAAAAAGTTCACCTCCAACAGTAGACACTATAACAGCTACTTTAAATAGTCTAAGTTTGTTCAAGATTTTTAAATAAACATTTTAAATTATTTATATTTTTTATTAAGTACCCAAACATAATGGAAATAATGATACTGATGCCATTGACATGGTACGGAAAAAATGTGCAGCTACTCAGAACATTTAGTGGCATGAAAAAAGTGACAACTACATTAAAAGAATACAAAATTTCTTTATACAGATACATATAGCAAACTAGCATCTCTGTAAGTATATATAACATAAATAATCATCTTAGGATGATATAATTAGTCTAATTAATAGCACTGTTTATATTTTCTATATTTTAAAAGTTTTCTGATATGAATACTTATAATTTTGGAAAAAAATTTTGGAGAGAAAAAAATTTTAAGAGAAAAGGCATTAGGTTATGAAGTTTATATTGAAATGCTTAAAATTATAAGTAAACTATACTTCTGTCCTTGTTAGATATTATGAATAAGCTGGGACAACATGATACCGTATGGCTTTTAGCAAGGCGACAGACTGTCTTCATGATGTTCTTATAGAAAAATCAGAGAAATGGGGGCTGGCTGCAGTTCATAGTTATGATTACTTGAAAAGCTATGCTAAATATCACTGATGAGCAGATGGTAAACAACAAAAACAGGGTCTAATTCTGAGCTTGACATTGCCTTGACATTGGGTGGGTTCCAAAGGTGTTTTCCAAACCTGCATCCACAAAACTAGGTAAGAAGAGTTACACATGTAAATGGTAAGCATAAAGACTGCTCAGAGTCACCAATATTGACCTTGTTTCTAGGACAGAATCTAGCACCGATGTGAACCATATAGTCTTGACTACCGGGGACTCAACTCACGACCTAGCACTTTCCAAGCAGGCACTTATGCCACTGAGCTAAATCCTCAGCCCCTAGACCCCATAGACTTGACAATCCTACAGAACATCCATACATAGCAGTTTCCAAACCTAAACAAATGTTTATCAAATAAACGTCAAAATTAGGATTCATGCAATTCTGACAAGCTGAAACAGCAGTCTGAAACCAAAGTGCTATTGAACAGGTTAGTAAATGTAAAGCCACACATTGAGGCCAATAACAATTTTAATACACGTATCAGCTGACAACAGTTGGTATGAAGCAATGATTGTTTTATCATACAGCATCTTCTTATGAAGGGCGATAACACCATTGGCGGATCCTACCGGACAGTTCTGAGTATATTTCTGACTTCTCATGTGAAAAGAAAATTCAACAAAATGGAGTAAGTCCATAAAAAATGTGATGAGAGGAAAACGTCTGGCCAGAAAAATTGAAAGAAACCAGGACCATTTAATGAAAAGGGCATGTAAAGGAACCTAACCAATGTTTAAATAAAGGTTTGCTCTGTGATCCTGTGAAGGAAAGAATCAATTTATTCTGCTATCCTGTATATTACACTTTGGTTTCTTTCTCCACCACTCCACCAGGACTGTTCATCAAGGTCAGAAATGACCTTCAATTTGTCAAATCTAAAAAGCACTGCTGTGTTTCTATGAATGGACCTCAGCAGCATTCACCCCAGTGCATGGTGCCCTCACCAACTGTCTGTCGGTCTCCCACATTCTGGGGCAATGAGCCCCTCTCTCTCCCTCTCTTTCACTCTCTCACTCTCAGTCTTGTTCTCTCGTTCCTTTTAGTCAACCTTGAGATGTAAGAGAATGTACTCTTGACCTTCTCATTTTTCTAATCTCACTCAATGAATTGATCAATTTCTGTGCATTTAAACAGTATCTTTGCTGATAATTCCCCTACTTAAATTTCTAGTACAGCTCTTTCCTCTAATCTGTAGATTCTCATACATAATTAGCAACATTTCAAACACATTCTGCTAACTGCATACCCTACTCTTCGATTTGAGTTTCCCTTTGCCTCATTATATATTCAGTTGTTCTAATTAGAAACCCCTGATTATTTTTGCATTGCCCCTTGCCCTTGCCTGACACATACAATCCATGAGTAAGTCCATCCTATCTCCAACACAGGTCTCAAATTTCGCTTCTCAAATCCAGTGAGCATCTTGCCAATAGCCTCCCTACAGTCTCCACATCCATCTCCTTAGAGTATCCAAAAACTGGACCATGAGCCCCTTCTGCTTTAAGCTCTTCAATGACTTCCCCCCTGTACTTGGAAAGAAGTCCAAACATTCTTACCCTAGTTCCACAGCTGTTCCTTATCAGGGCCCTGCATCATCTCCTCTCACCTTATTTGGTACCATTCTGCCATGGCTTGGACTACACTCGTATGCTCCCTGTTGTACAGTAAATTTGTTCAGGCCTTGGCACAGGTTGATTCCAGACTCTGCCAATACTGACTATGTCATGCCTTCTCTGTCTCAGTCTAAATGATGCTTCCTTAGAGAACCCTTCCATGATCCTTCTGTCTGAGGTGTGTAACCCTTAGCACCATTCTCCATTTCAGTCTTTTCTGTCCTCATCATGGTGCTTAATTTCAATGACTTTATTGCTTTACTTATTTTATTTTCTCTCTAATCATATCAGCTGAGAGGGCTTGAACTATCAGCTCTGAGAGGGAATGAACCACACCATCTCATTCCCCACTGAATCTGCAGAGCTCAAAAATTTTGTTAAATATTCAACAAGGAAAGGTTAAAAGCAGACTTTACTTCAACATAAAGAAAATCTTTCAAAAAGTGGGAGTTGCCTAAAGACGTAACTGACAGCCTTACTATAGGAAGAAGGTTCAAGCAGTGAGTGACCATGTGGCTTTTATACAAGAGGACACCAAAGGCACTCTTGTGCTGGGAGGGAGAGCAGGCAAAATGATGAGTAAGGTCTGTGCCCTTCATGCAGTTTCTAGTTTCATAAATAGAATTCTTAAGGCATTTCAAGTTGAACTACTCTCACAAGTTAATAAACATAGTATAGTGGTACCTCAGCTCATGAATGCTTTTCTTTGCAAACAATTTGATCCACCAACAGAAACATTTGGCAAAATCTTTGTTTTTGTTTGCAAACTCTGCTTTCTTAGACAAACACAACTACAGGCATTTTTCCTACACAAGCACAAACATGGTCATCTTTCCCAAAGTTGCAGAATAAATTAAGATCGTGAACAAAGGTACCACTGTATTTCTTCATGAGCAGAAGTCTTCTCTAAAACAATCCCACAAAACTACCTTATGCCCTAGCCCCACGTAACAGCCCAGAAGTGAAATCAGTTCAGGCTTCCTCTGTCCACCTTGCCAGCTTTGGTTTCAAATGATGACAGCCCACAGTGTCCTTATCTAACAGTTGTACAAAATGTGGCCAGAAATGGGAATGCAAACCCCTTGTGGTGAACTTAAAAGTTCTGCCTTTCATTCATTTGTGATGCTGTTCTGTAAACACACCGGGATCGCTTTATTTAGAGTCAGACACATTAATAATGCAGAGATCTTTACACAAGCAGGCACAGAAAATTAGTCCTGAGTGATTTTGTTACTACAATGCACACATGAAGTCAAAAGGCCTGTGAGTCTCATTATTACTGATGTAAAAGTCGCTGGCAATATAGACAGCAGTCATGAGTAGACTATCACAGGGTAATGCAGCTCAGGTAACTCTATACCTCACTGGTTCCCAGTCTCACAGTTAGCTTGTAGTCACCATTTTCCTCTACTTCAGAGATATAACAGAGACCTAAAACCCATATAAGATCATCCCTTCTAATATTTTAACTTCCTCCATCTTTCCCAACTTCTTCCAAGCTTTACCAACTAAAATAATAAAAATTTGGCAAGTATTTACTTTTGACCACAACTTTACAATAATTATTCAACTGTCAGCAGATTATACACTGCTAGATATTACTAAATAGATGCAAAAAAACCCTACAAAACCATGAGTCCTACCCAGCGAAAGATAATTTTAAAATTTCTCTTCATTATATCCACTGTCAACTGTGGATATACGGGAAAGCAGGAAAGATAAACTCTTATCTTGGTAGAAAGCTAAAGACAAACATACATTTACAACATATACATGTATACATTAAAAACATAGCTGTATTTTTTCTTTCTTTGTGCAATTAGAGAGATCAACTTCAGATCTCCTACATGCTAGGCAAGTGCTCTACCACCGAGTTACACATTTAGCCCTAATATGATTCAGCAATTTCCTCCCAGAAATTTAACATACACATACTCAGATTTGTAGATTAAAATGAATGCACAGGATATTCATTTTAGCATTGCTTGTAACAGCAAAATTCTAGAATACTCCAAATTTTCTATCACTTCTCAGCACAGAGCTGTCAAAATAATCCACAGTACATTTATAAGACAGGATAATATGAAGCTGCAAAAGAATATATGTATATATTGCAACTCAGGACAGATATGCGTTATAAAAATCTTAAAGTGGGTGTCTCTAACAAACAGGACTACTGTATGTAGAATGGAACTACCCTTTCTACTTTAAACTGTTCTTTACTGTTTGAACTCCTTTCACTATGTGTGTTTGCTGTTTTATTAATAAGAATAGCAGCTATGCAGTACTTTCTGCATGGCCTAAAACCATCTACTTGTTCTCCAGTGGAATGGGCAAGTAATCTTTCTTTTCTGGCCTTCACAGAACAAGCCACAGAACCTACCCAGTGATGAGGAGCCATCCCTTCCCAGTCAGCTCAGGAGACTTCTAAAGTTGCTAAGGCCCCTGTCCTCCCACACTCCTACCTGCTTTGTGCGGTCCTGGTGCACCAGTGAAGAGCTATCATACTTTCTGCTCTTCCGGTTATTGTTCTATACAGTCCATCGTCTCCAGAAAGCTAACTTGAAATGGATGCCTTAGTTATCCTATTGAAAAAGATACTGGAAAATTCAGAATATTTTCCCCAATGCTATGTATTATTTAATTATAGCATCATTGAAACAAAAACAAAGAAAAATGCTTTCTAATTAAAGTGTAGAACCTGTCATTTTTCCAAATCCCACGGGAACCAAAAAGAGAGAAAACAACAACAACAACCAGCTAACAGCCCAACAGGCTTTCCTTCCCAGTTTGGACCCTTCAGTGTTTGCCAACTTCAAAATACTAAATATCTCTATCCACTAAAATTGCTTCCACAAGAAAAATGATAGTACAACAAAGCTAAGAAGAAATTTACACTCAAATTTTCTCATTCTGAAGATCTTACAAAATATTTGAACTTTGCTTCACACATATTCTCCCAGAGAACTATCTCAGACTCTACTGTGGGTTGGAAACAAAAAGGAAGGTTACCAAGAATGCACTTCTGTGCTTCCTATTGTTTGACCTTGAGATAAGAGGTAGGGAGGTTCTTCATTTGCTAGCAAGTAGCCTTTCCAAACTGTAAAAAGCAATCCCTACAGTATTTTTCCTTTGTTAGGAGGCAGTGAGATATAGGATTTTTTAGAATTTATTTATGTATTCATTTACCCATTCACTTTTTTTGGCTTTATTGATGCATAAGAAAGTAAGTCCAAATGTCAATTTGAAAAAGTCTACTGTCTACTTAGCTGCAAATCCTCCACAACCTGATTTTATTATATAAGCATCTTCTCAGGGACAAAAAAAAAGTTATTTTTACTCATAGAAGATAAAAGTAATTAGTGAAATGAAAAAACTATGTAGCCTGGTGCTTTGAGCTGTCTGTGGTACTGAAAAATGACACCAAAGCTTAAATTTACTGAGTTGTGCTCTTACAAAGCTTCCCCATCCCACTATTTTAATCCAAGCACTTCCGCTCATGACTCACCTGAACTGTTTTATTTTGCCAGCCTGTGTATAAACATTTTATAAAAGGTCACAGTGACTTGCTTTCCAAGGTTCTCCATGAAAATGTCAGGGCCTCTTCCAGGGGAGAGAGAGAGCCAGAATATCAGCTACATCACTACTTCTCCGGACTGCAGTGGGAAATCACAGCATACACCAGTAACACACTAGCTGGCTGTTACGATCCAATCATCACTCTGTGCCGTTCATTTTAGGTTGCATGCTCCATTCAAGGACATGCCTTTGGTTCTCAAAGACAAGGCAACATATTTACAGCGCCTTATGGAAACTGAGAGATACCCATTCACTCAAAAGTTCTTATGAAAGAAATACACCTAATGCGGTGACATCAATGATTTAAAAAGAAGGGCACGATTTGTCATTTCCCATGAATATACACAAGCCTGTGCAGTTGCTTTCACCGAGCTTCACAGAGAAGTGTGGTGGCAGCTCGGTTGAGACACTTCTTTGGACAAATTAGAACACTGCTACTGTTTCCTGGTTCTTGACTGAACCCTGAGAGAGAAATCCCTCTAGACACAATACTGGGTATAAAATGGGGTCACCCAAAGTAACAAGATGATACTGTCCAAGTCCCTGCTTTGACATAACAGTGTGATGGGCTTACCAGAGACTATATATTGTATAAAATAAGCCCAGCTTTTAAAAAAATCTAAATTCAAAGGCTGGGGATTTAGCTCAGGGGCACATTGCCTACCTGGCAAGTATGAGGTACTGACTTCAATTCTCAGGACCCCCCCAAAAAAATAAAAATCTAAACTCTGTGATGCTTATGTCACATGACAGTAAAGAAATTCACTGTTTAGTCACCAAAATGATTCAATCTTATCATCTTTCTCACCTAACCAACATATTTAGGCATTTGTACAGAAGAAATAGTCCATTTGGACAACAATGAGAACACTTTCAAGCATGAAATAATCTATACAACTATAATTCCCTGCATTTTTATTAGCTTCTGTAAATTTCAAGAATACTGGTATCTCTTTATTTAGGACACATAATTAACATTTGGCAGCTCCTCTTAAGACTCTTATGAGTTATTTCAAAAATAAAAATCACTCAAGAATTCTTAAAAAGTCAGTGTTCTAAGGAAGACACTTTGTTCTTCATGTTAATACCAGCAAACATTCTCCCCATTAATGCTCACTTAGCTGTGTCCTTTTCAGAAGAAACAGACAATTCTAGGAAAGCTGGTGTTTAATAAAAATCAGCAAGGTCTTCCCTGCTAGAGTGTGTCAAGTAAAATTACTTTGGCCTCCAAGCAAAACATACTGTAAAATTACTTGATTCTTAAAAATACATAAGAGCATTCCAGACCGATACCTGAACCATAACTGTACTCATATAACAATGTTTAGAGTTATATGGGAATGGTAGATAGAGCAACGTCCATGTTTGGACTTCGGCAAAAGGAGCAGAGCACAACAAAAATTGTGGACCGGAAGTGAGAAGACCAGAAGTGAGGAGAATGGCCGGTCCCAGCTCCGTACTCTCTAGCTAAGGGATCTGTAAGTCACCCACCACTTTGACTTCAGGTACCTATGTAAAAATTGGGTCAAAGGACCTGTTTTGTTCCATCTAGTTCTGTCTCCCTTTCAGGTAAACATGAAAAGATACATTTGTAATGTTTAACTTAAATTGCATTATCACTTCAAAATATCTGAAAGACTCTCAAAAGGCTACCACCACCAGGACCAAATTAAAGTTGAATCAATGTAAATTCTGAAATAAAAAAATTCAAATGTATTTGTCTCATTTTGCCAGCGCAGTTGTATTACAGAAGCTCTCGATTTGTCTAATTCTCACCTTCTACTTTTATTTTATCCCTTCAAAAACACACTTTTCAAACTTTTAGAAAATATAAATGCATAATGTAATCTCTTCCTCTTCGCTTAGGGTTATATGCATTCTTGTTTTGTCTGGACAAATAGTAAGGTTTTTTTTAAGTTGGTGTGTGTTTGCTAATGACTAATTTAAAATTAACTTAGCCTAATACTAAATTACATCACATTTCCTATACGATGTCTTAAATTTGAAGGCAACCTGAATATGAAAGTTTCATAGTCCTACTAAACACCTAACAATAACTCAAAGAAATCAGAAAAAACATATATGTAACAATTCAATATTAGAAAAATCCCTATTTTAATTTACCAACATTAATGTTCCCTTGACTATGAGCTACACAGCACAGTAAACAACTGACAAAAGGAGCCATAAATTTCAGTCTCCTGATATTGTCAGCAGGAGCCAAATTGAATAGCAGGACTCCTAGCTGGATTTAAGCAATCCTAACACTTTCCTTGTAAGATAGCTCACTAGGGCAGTGGCCAGAGCTTTTAAATGACATTTTAAAACATAACTTACTGACCATAGCTAAGTATCTACTCAGCTAACAGATATACAGAATGTATAAACTAAATTTAATAAACTTTTTTGGAATGTTGGAGAATATAGGAAAAAATTAGAGTTTTTTAGGTTTATATCAGTTAGCTAGCAATATAACTAATCTATTTTCTTCTTTATGCTGTTTCACAGGAGACAATACAAACAGACAGGAACCTCCACAATAACTTACTAGAAAAGATGTCTTAAAAAATACATTTACGGTACACATTAAAGACAGCCTCTAACTTATTTTAAGAAAAACAAATGTGGCTGACTTGGAGAAGTGAATCTACCTGAAGCGGACAGGGGAAAATATTAATAATTTAACGAGTTCATCCCTGCAGCTACTGTATAAATGTGTTGCACTGCCTTGTTTTGCTTTTAACGTCTTCAAAAGAGCAGGTCATATGCCAACACAGGAATACCGTGTGTGTCTTTCTCCCCTCAAGCAGGGATGTGAGGACTTGGGAAAAGCCCCTGCTCTCCTGCTTTTGCCCCAGCCTGACCGCATGGGGTTGGGTCATTAATAAAAAGCCTAAATTACCTGTATTTCCCTGGCGTGGTACACGATGATCAGACCAAGCAGGATGATCGTGGAGAGACTGATAAGGCATTTCAGAGCTAAGGAATACAGCGACGCCTGCAAAACAGAAGAAAGACCTTTAAGAAAGGACCACCTTACCCCCCTTCTAGGCCAAGAGGGTCTTTGCCCTGCGAGTGGATTCTAAGGCACAGAGGGGTCCCAAGCATGGTGGTGGGGGTATGAGTCTTTACCGTCCGATGTCAGCTTTCGGGGGCTCAAAACTGAGCTCCAGCCGAGCTTGGTGGTGCGCACCTGTAATCCCAGTACTAGGAAGGCTGAGGCAGGAGGACCGCTGCAAGTTTGAGGGCAGCCTGGGCTACCAAGTGAGTTCGAGGCCAGCCTTAACTGCATAGTGAAATCCCGATACAAAAAGTTAAAAAAAAAAAAAAAAACCTCAACCAAACCCCCAGCCCCAAATACCGGAGCCCAAAACGCACGCACACCTGGGAGGGCTCAGACTAGCTGCAGGTAAGGACTCAGCGGCACCATCAAGACTGAATAGCAGTGCATGGCCCATTAGGAAGTTTCTTCCGACTCTAAGGGCTGCGAGTTAAAGGCACCTGGGTTCCTAACTCTGAGCGCCAGGGGAGGAATACACACGCTTTGCCTACAATTCCCAGCACTTACTGAACGCGCCCGAACGCACCGTGCGGCCACTCTCAGCGCCTGGAGAACTTTGGCGGCACGCGGAACGATGCCCGCTCCGAGTCGCCCGGTCAGCTAGGGTTTGTGTCCCGGCCGCGCTCGCGGTCCCCGCGGACACTCCCGATCGTCCGGGGACGGTTCCCGCCGGGGCCCGTCCCCAACCCCAGATATCCCGCTCCGGCAGGCTGGGCGAGGGAACACGCTTGTACCTTGTCGTAGGCGCCCCACGACAGCTCCGTCTCGATGACCATGACCACGATGCCGAACATGCCGAAGATGAGCGCGTAGTCGCTGAGCCGCTTGCGCTTCTCAAATAGGGCGCGCCGGTGGCCCAGCTTGTAGCCGATGTTCTGGTTCTTCTTTTTGCTGGATTTAGCGCCGCTGCTGCTGCCGTGCCCGCTGCCGCCGCCGCCGCCGCCGGTGCCGCCGCCGCCGCCCGCTCCGTAGAGCGCCAGGTTGTTGGAGTTGTTGTGCTCCGGCTTGGACACCACGATCTCTGGGGCTGAGGACGAGGCGGCGGCGGCGGCGGCGGCGGCGGACGGGGAGGACGCGCCGCCACCTCCTCCGACGGCCGCGGGCGGCTGCAGGGGCTGCGCCTCCGAGTCCATCTCGTGCAGGTTCCGGCGGGACGCGCTCAAGTTGCTGAGCGGCCGCATGACGCCCCCGTTGTACCTGCAGCTGCTCATGGCTATTTCGGTGAAGGGGTTGCTCTCGCGGCGCGCCTGGGGCTGGAGAGGCTGGTGGTGCGCCGGGTGCGCGGGGTGGTGGTGGTGGTGGTGCGAGAGCGGCGGCCCCGAGCCCAGGCTGCCGAGGCTGCCCGTGGGGCTGGCGGCGGGCTGCAGGCTGTGGCACTGGTGGTACTGGGAGGCGGACGCGGGCTGCTGCGCGGGCTGCTGCCGGAGCGCACTGGCATGGCTGGAAGGCGTCAGCTCGCTCACATTGAGCTGGCTGCCCCGGCGCGACGAGCAGCAGCAGCAGCACGACGAGCCCGACAGCGGAGAGGAGGTGCGGGTCCGGAAGGCGCCGCCGGGCGAGGCGGTGCGGAGCAGCAGGGACAGGTTATCCCCCGCCCCAGCCCCCGCCCCCGCCGCCAGGGCACCGGAGGAGGCGCAGCTGTTGCACCGGAGGCATGGGCTGCTGCCGCCGCTGCCGGGCGGCTGGTGCGCGAGGTGCGGGTGGTGGTGCGGATGCGGGTGCGGGAGGGGCGCGAAGGGCGGGCACGGCTTGTCCTGGCTCTGTTGCTGCTGCTGCTGGCAATGCAGGTGTGAAGAGCGCGGCGGCGGCGGCTGCTCCGGGAAGAAGCCGCGCTGGAACTGCAATGGGGTTTCCATGTCAGAGCCGTTAAAGCTGCAGGGAGACCAGGCGGTGGTGCACCCTGCGCAATGCGTTATGGTCGGGAGCGGGGACTCCGGCTGCTGGTGCGAGGAAGGGCCCATGCCGGCTCCGGTAGAATCGAGGCGGCGAGTCCGATTGGCTGGGCGCGCCAAAACAATGGGCATGACATCACCTGCGGGGACCAAGACGGAGTTTGCGGCGCGCGCGGGTTAAGGAGCGCGTGTGGGAGACGGGGAGGGGGCGCGCGGAACGGAAACCCGGGGGGCGCGGGCGGCGGACTCCGTCTGCGGACTTGCAGCGCTGCAGGGGACGGCGAGCCCCCACGCGGTGCAGCCCGGCCGCAGGGGTGGAGAGTCCGCGCGCTCCCTCCGCGCCTCCACCCCCCGCCTGTGCGGACACGCGGGAGGTCGCCTGCCCTCGGCCCTGCAGCACGTAGGGCCTCCCGGCCCCGGCACTGGAAACCCGCTGCGCCCAGAGCCCAGCGCTCGGCTCCTGCCGAGGATCGCCCCGCGCTGAGTGGACTGCAGGCTGCCCGCCAAGTAACTGCGGGGGCACCGGCGCTGGGGAAAAAAGTTTGGCGCCTGGGACGTCAGGGCGGCGACGTCTGGCTGAAACCTGTGCTGTGAGCCCCGCGTGGGGCCCTGCAGCCCTGGGTCCTGGCCCACCCCGCGCGGGGATCTCCCCGTAGCCGCCGCGCCCCGGAGTCCCCGCATTGGCCGGGCTCACCAAGCTCCCGCTAGAGTGCGCCGCGGCGCGGACGGGGTTAACCGCGGGCTCGGGCCGGGGGAGCGCGAGGCGGGGCCGGAGGGGATCCCCCAGTCCGCGGGAGGCACCGCGCGGGCTTCCCGGGGCCCCCTGGCGGGGGCGGAGGGCTTTCCCCGCGCCCGCCCGCTCACATTTGCGCCCTCTGCGGAACATGGAGGGCTGGCGCCCCCGGCCGCCGGTCCTGGGTTGCGGCGCTCAGGCCCTCCCGCCGCCCGATGAGTGGCTCCGCGGGCTGCCTCGGCGGCGCGGAAGCGACTGGTCCGGGGATCTGGGGGCTCCGCGGTTCCTCCTCCTCGTTCTCACCTGCGGCACAGACACAAAGCAGAGGCGAGTCAAAAATGCGCCAGCCGGAGCGCTTCGCTTCGCCAAGCCCGGACTGCAGCATCCGGTGGGAGACGGGCTGTACCGGGCTGATTCACACCCACAGTCACAGCCTGGCTGGGAATTAGTGGCACTGTAATGATGACCCTGGCTGAATAATCGCTGCCGAGGGACAGTGTCGGAGTTTTGCTGGACTTGAGTGTAACGATCATTTGCTCCTAATAAACCACCAAAAATTGCAATTGTTTGAAATTCACCGCGAGCTGTTTGTTCTTGTGTGTTGCCATACGGGAACACAAAGCGGTGGGAGATCCTTTTGAAGCTTCTTTGTTACCGCTCCATCTTAAGTCTTTATATTTGTATTTCTTTGTGCATTGAAATTCTCATCTCCCTCAAAAAAAAAAAAAAAACAAAGGAAGGAAAAAAATGACCAAATATCCGTTTCCATTTTAAATTGATTTGAAAGCAAGATTTTTATGATAGCGATTATTATAATGAATTAGACCAAGAAATTAGAGTGAAAGCGGATCACCCTCATTAGGTAATTGGAATTCTTAGCTGGATCCAATTTCTTGATATTCTACTCGGCAGCTGCCCTAAAGTTGCTTACCTGGTATCTGCTTGTAAGTTGTGCGTGGGGGCGGGGGGTCAATGCCATGTAATGAATAATTCATTTTAGCATATTTTCTAAATGTGTGTTAAACAATTTATTTTTTTAACATGCCAGTAAATAGATTGAAAAGAAAAAGGGGACAGGGTTGCTTTTAGATTCCCTCACCCACCCAAGATAATGAATGCTTTTAGGACTTGAATTTTTTAGTGGTCTTGATCAAAAATAGAATTGTATCTGGTGAAATCAGAAACAGCCTTCTTCCAATCTATTATGACTTGTTCTTTGGCTCCAAGATGAGAAATTAATAAAACATTTAGAAGAATGAGCTTCACTGAATTGGGGGGGGCAGCTCAGTAGGTTATGTACCAATGGTGTCACTTTGACTTTGGTTTGAATAAATGGTGTCATTTTGTCTTTGAGGAAGAGCCAGAAGTTGCATAGTGAACAAGGTAGATGAGGACATGCCATGGTATTTCCATGTGACGGAAATTACCATGAACATTTGATCAATGCAGTAGGCTCAAAAATACTTTAAGCATTTAAATAAAATTTGTTAGCGTAAAAGACACAATTGCTAATAATCACTCTCAAAATACATAGTTAAAATATCCCCCCTTGTTTCCACCACACTTATACTTGGCAATGTGTCTTTCACTGTAGTTTTATTTTTTCCCCCAGTATATTTTTCATGATCATTGTTGTCTCCCCTGCCAGGTAAGTATTACCATATTTTTCAGTTACCCTTTATATAAGGTCTATCTCAATTAAATGTATCACTGATCATGTAAAAATGGAGTGTGGAGATTCAAGGTAATGTACAGAATTTTCACCTCTTAAAGATAGTTCAGGGGAGGATGCACAGTATAAAGAAAATGGAAATTTATTCCACAACACTGGTGACTGTCAGTATATCAGAACACAGATTAACATAACAGTACTTCACCCTAGCCAGTAGTTTGAAGTCTCATTACAATAATAATGTGATACTCACTGTGACTATAGAGACAGCAAGCCAAACACTTACTGCCTTTTCATTAATCAACTGATCACACACATTCAACATGTCTTGCTAATAAATGTCTGTATTCTAAGAATATGATAAGCCTCTATTAGCATGATGATGAGAAATCATAAAAACTCCAAAAACATTTTGTTTCATAACTTTGGGGGTATTTTACACTATTAGATCATGGTGGGAAGTACTTTTTATTTTCATGATTTCTGTTTAATAAAATAAACAGATAATTTGAAGCTAATAAGTAGACTTTATGTATGTCATAATTTTGGAATGTTTCTCATATAGGGTTGTAGAGGTACACATAACATGCAGTCAGAGCAACAAAAAATATTCTTTCACATAGAGCGTTCATTACCAGTAGCACCTACTCATTCATATTTGTAGAATGAGAAATGAAGGAAGGAGATGAGGAAAGAAAGGAAACAAACAAAAAAAAAAAGGCCAGCAAATTAAAGTGAAAAGCTTGCAGAAAATTACATTTGCTTTTCTTTCTTCTGTTAAGGCCTGTCAGTGCTGGAATTTCCCTAGATTAACACCAGAGGTCATACTCCTCCACAAAATGCGTTTGAAATCTAATCAATTAAATATCTATTTCCATCATCTGTGTGTGTGTGTGTGTGTGTGTGTGTGTGTGTGTGTGTGTGTGTGTGTGTAAAGTACTCTTGGACCTATAAGAGTAACTTTCTTACACAGTATCTGTTTCATGTAAATTTCATGAACGTGAACATGCTGACAACACCCATATTCTTGGGCCAGGGATTTAGCTTAGTGGTGTAAGCACCTGCCCAGCAAGCATGAGGTGGTGAATTTGATCCCCAGTACCCCCCCAAAATAAAAAAGACAGTATTCTCTGGAATTTGACAACACTTTGTGGGGGGGGGTCCATGGCATCTGAGTGATTTGAAGGAAAGCTTCACCAGATCTACAAAGTGGATATTGTTTTGAGATTCACGTTTTTTCTTTTCTGGGTGATTCAGTTTTTTGGTGGTGCCAAACACAGAAGTGGTGATAGAATAGAGCATCTTTACACATATTTTCCTTAGTGATGATTCAAGTGGGGAATCAGGATAGCATCATAAGTTGTTCCTTAGCAAAACAATTCCACATTTCCTGAAACATACCATAAAAGTCCTGAAAACACCATTATTTTTAAATTATATACTGTCCTACCATCAAAAGTAACATGCTACATTTCAAAAAAAATTATTACAAGTGTTCTTTATAGTTTTATGTTATTATTTTAAACTATCAAGACCTGAACAATTATTGATTGTGATAGTCTTACTAATTTTTAGTAATACTTCCATTTTCTAGGGACTAATAATCACGTTAGATCCTAGCCACTAACTTCATTAACTTTTCAAATTTTTTTCTTCTCTCTTTTCTCCTACTGTTTCTCAACTAATTTAACATATCTCCAAAAGTTTCACCAATGCCAACTAAACAACAACAAGAAAAATCATGCTAAGTTTGCTGGTAGAATTCTAACTGTGCTACTTAAGTAAATGAGTGAAGAGGTTGAAATTACTGATAAGTCTTTTTTTAAAAGTCTGGGTTTCATGAACAAATATCCTTTGGAAGCTAGAAACATACCTATATACAAAAAAAGTCATTTTAAAAAATTTTAAAGGGAGAAACTGGATATAGTGGTGTGTGCCTGTAATATTAGTACTCAGGAGACTGAGGCAAGAGCATGGTTGTGAGTTTAAGGGTTGTAAGTTCAAGGTCAGTCAGGAGGAGACCAATCTGAACTACATATTGAGACTATCTCAAAAACAAAACAACCTTAATGGAGAGCACACGCTAGTTTATAAAAGTTTCTCATGTATTACTGTATTTTCATCACCAAAAATGCATGTGGAAGACAGAAAATGTTTTGTTTCCATTTGTTCCATTTTTGTTTCTGAAAGTAGTCCTTGCCCTACGTAAGATGGCAAAGGTGAATCACCAGGGCAAGCCAGATTGCAGTCTTCTGAGTCTGTAGCGTGTCAGTTTCACACTTGGTCACTTTTTTCCACAGCAGAATATAAACTAACAAACTGCATCCACTCACAGGAACAAGGAGTAGTGACCTGTGATTACAGGAACCGCCTGTGAATGGCTTTGTCCAGGCTTCCTCACTGACTTTTGTTTTCTATAAGCATGAGCTATTGTTGTCTTGTTGACTTCATTTGCTCAACAGAACAATTTATAAAGGCATGAAGGAAGTGTCAAAGAAAGGGTAATACTGTATGCCTGCAGATCCAAGCCACCTAAAACAAGACTAACAAAACAACAAAACGTGTGTGTATACGTGTATATATACACTGAGGTACTCAGACATACTTTTGCACCTACTTTGCTGCCAGCTGTTTTTAGCAATTCTGTTTTTAGCAATCCTCATAATAAAAGCAGAAGACCAAGGAAGGCTATTTACCAGCACTAGCAAAGGCCATCTTGTTTATTACATGAGAAGTGAGAGGCAGCGAGCTCACGCTCTCAGTGCTGTGGCTCAGAGGACCCCGTCTGCACCACTGAGTGGATCCAGACTGGCCCCTGAGCAGCTCTCTGCCCTGGCAGCACTGTCCTCTCACTGCCTCTTCCATCGTGCCACCAAGTGAGGGAGTGGGAGAAAAGAAGGCAGGCTGTATGCAGCAAGGAAAAGAAGCTGGTGCGTGTCACAGCTGGGACGGAGGGTCAGCAAAGTAGGGTCACAGACTCTAAAAAGCAGGCCTGCCAGCAGTGATGGCACACACTTGTCATCCTAGTGATGCAGGGGGGTAAGGCAGGTACATCACACGTTTGAGGTGTGCCAGTGTGACTTAATGAAACCCTCACTCAAAATAAATCAACACATTTTTTAAAATGAACAGACAGGATATAGCTCAATGGTAAAGAATTTGTCCAGCATGTTTAAGACCCTCAGTTCAACCCCCAGGACAAACGAACAACCTCCACACACACGAAAACAGCACCTTAATTTGGAGGTGATAACTTCTACCTGCTGGTTTTAAAAGTTCTTGGGTCATTTAGTGTCATATATGAGGGACTGCCAAAATTCTCAAAGGTTTATTTTCCCCATAAAATCCAAGGTTGTCCCATCATTCATTTCTCCTCCCTTACAGGCTTAGGATACACTATGCATTAGCTTTTTTTCTCTCTAATCACAGCAAATTAATCACAGCAAATTATATTTCTATGTTTTCCTCATTAGCCCTCTACATCATTATATTTTCCTTTTTGATATCCAATTCTTTGCAAACAGGCTCACAAAATACGCTACCTTCCCTCTATCTTTATATTATGGTCTTTGTGGGACTATTTGTAAATATTCATACCCTAGTAATTATCACAGTGCAGGAGAGTTGGTACCCACTCCTATAAAGTGAAAGAACCATCATCTTCAAGGTTGAAATAAACATAACAATTTCACTAACAATGAAGCACCCTAAATGCTAATATATTTGCATATTCTTTGTTTTCTAGGAAACCAGGTTTTTTTTTTTAGATTTAACTTTTATTATTATTGCTGTTTTGTTGTAACTGTAAATCCATTAGCCTTTTGTTCAACTGTTTTAATTATTAATGTATAATAATTGTTCATGTAATAGAAAACAGTATATATTATGCATCTGGGAAAAATAAACCAATGGGTATATGCTAGACAAATTCAGTGACAATATTCTATTTGACATTGTTTTGCCCTCACTTCTAGTATGAGTCCTCCTAAAAATATTTTAATTTAGTTAAGACTGTTGGATACTTTTACAAGTTATATTCTCTTAACAAGCTTTGTTTCTTGGTTCATATAACAGAAAATACCATTAGGGAAGATAGCAATGTAATGTGATTCATAAGTCATCCATAGTGTTCCAGCTTCTTCCTTCAGATATATGTTGTCCCTCTTCATGTATACTGAGCTGACCCTCAGGTTTACATATCTTGTAGCAGCAGAAACAGCTGCAGCAGCCGTGAGCCTCAAGTCCACATACACATCATTCCAAAGGCATCAGATCATTCTCTGTCCCAATATCCAAACAAATTTCCCAAAATGTCTTATGGCCCTAGTCTGATTCACTGACTCAGCTCCGAGCTAAAAGAATGGTTAAAGGAAAGCATGACGGGAATGACTCAGAAACAGTCAGTGACTATAGGTAAAAAAATACAAATTATTTTAAATAATCAAAACTCTAGAGTTATATGCATCGTGAAAAATTCAGAGACGCTCAGGAACAGATTTGAACTGGCAGTAAAAGAACTAATGGACATGAAGCTAGACTGATAAAAATGCAAGCTGAAGAATAAAGAGACTAAAGAAAAATTTACAGAACCTCATAAGACACCATCAAGTGCACCAACATATGAGAAAGAGAAGAACAGAAGAGGAAAAGAAAACAGAAGCAGAAAATTATTTTTAAAAAAGTAATGGCTGAAAACTTTCTAAGTTTGAGGGAAAACAATGTATGCATCCAAGCTCAACAAATGCCCATTGAGATAAACATAAAGCAATCCATACTCGAACCATAATCAAAAAGTTGAATGTCAAGGAAAAGAGAAACTCTTGGAATTAGCAAGAGAAAAGTGACATGCCAAGTACCAGTGAGCCCCAGAAAGATTAATAGCTGGCTCAGTATCATCAAGAATGGTGACCAGAAGGCAGCAGGATGATATATAATCAAACCACTGAAAGAAAAAAAAATGTCAAATAAGAATGTTGTATCTAGTAACAGCATCAAACATGAAGTCAAAAATAAAGATATTCCCAGAGAAACAAAAGCTGAGAGAATTTGTTACTAACAGACTTGGCTTATAAGAAGCACCCAAAATTTTCAGGCCAAAACAAACAACACCGGATAGTAATCTGAATGTGCACATATGTACACACACAAAACTGCCTGTAAAAGTAATTATGTCAGTAATTATAACAATGTAATTTCATAGTTTTTCTTTTCTCCAACTAATTTAAAATAAATTTTATGAGACAAGGTATGCAAGTTATATTGTTTAGCCTACACTAAAAAAATGCAATATATTTGACAGTAACAGCACAAAGGATACAGGTAAGAGCAGAGCTGTATCAGGTTATAGAAATTACATCAGATGGTAACTTGAGTTCATAGGAAGAAGAAAATCAGAAATACTAAATAATAAGGTTAAATATATAACAGACATATACACAGATGAAAAACTAGAGTGAAAATAACATTAAAATGGAGAGGAGAGACTAGATCCATTTAGAAATAACATTTTTATTTGTTACTGAAATTGTTAATATAAATCAGAAGAAGGTTCTGATCAGTTACAATGTAATGATTCAAGCCCTAGAGAACTACTACCAAAACATCAAAAATTTAATGAAGGATCACTAAAGGAAATAAAATGCCATGCTATGCTAGAAAAATATTTACTTAATGCAAGCAAACAGTAAAGAATTGAGTAACATAAAGGGCATGTCACATAAAAAACTAAATTAAAATTATAAACATTAAATGTGAGTGGCTTAAACAATACAAACAGCAGAAGGATAGTATACAATTTTTTAAAACTAAACTAATGCTTAAATTATCTTCAGGAAATGTACTTTAGATTTGTTCCATGATTCTGGTTGTAAACCAAATTGGTCATAAACCAAATCAAATTTCCCCATAAGGAATTCACTGTAAATAAGGCTCTCACATTCTAAACCATCTATATATTTTTAATAACACAAATATGAAACAAAGTACAGTACAGTGTAATACAGAACAATATGAAGAGAGAGAACACTCACTTTGCTAGAGGCAACTTCCGATGTGAACCAAATTAAGTTTATGAATGAAGGTACCACTGTATTTGCATCTTTCTATCATGTCTTCATGAACTCTGTGAATTCTTTCCTGTAGGCTTCTGCAGTTGTCTTGTCAGAACCAGAGGCCTCACCATGTCTTATTAAATTGTGGGTGCCGCCTGTGGAATTTATCAAACCACTCTATGTGCTTTAAATCCATCACATGTTGCATACATAGAGGCATTTTCTTGCAGTAAATCGCTGTGCAAATTTCCTGGCATTTTCACAGATCGTAGTCTCACTAATGTTATCACCTGCCAGCTGTTTCTCATTCAACCACATTAACAAAAGTTTTTCCACCTCTTCCAGAACTTGTATCCTCAGCTTTTTGCCAAGTCAGCTCCTTTGATGGCATCTTTGTTCTTTGAAGTAGTCAAGATTGTTGATTTTGCCATCTTGCATTCTGAGGCCAGATCAGTGAGATGATTGCCATGCTCATGCTTTTCTACAATTTCCTTCTTTAATCTAATGGTTATTTTCTTCAAATCGCCTTCTTGTCATTCTTGCCCTGCACAATGTTGTTACCTTCATTACCACTCTGCAACCATTATGGCTCTTGTCACCATTATGGCTCTGTACTTCCTTTTCACCACCAGGCTTGCTCTATACCTTGTTTGGAGCCATGCTGGATGGACTAGTGCTTTACAGTAGTAATCTACATGCTACAAAGCACACAAAAAAGCTTCATGGAAAAGGTAAACAAGTCTGTCTGCAACCATAGTCTCAACTAAAGGAAGCTAGGACCACGTGCCAGAGCAGGGAAGTCAGCCCCGTGCATGCTCATGAAGGGGAAGATGGCTGTAACCGTGTTCACTACCCGATATGGAGTCCGAGAACGGAAGAAAAATTTTGCTGAATGCTTCTGCTTAGAACCTAAATTGATCATGAACAGAAGTGTTCATGAACTGAGGTACTGCCATAGTTTAAAGTTAAAGTAAATGTTAACATAGAGCTGGAGTGACTCTATGACTGTCAGTCAGAATTATAAAATGGTTACAACTTCACTGAGAGGTAATTTAATAAGTAAATAATGTTAATCAGAAAAAATATAAATGCATGGGGTAATCCAAATGTAAGGTAAATGTTTCATTTTTAGACATTTTAAAATTTATTACACTAAACGACATATTGGCGTTAACTGCCCTCAAAACACCCAGCTCACTTTGAACAGACTTATTTAATCATTCTTGCCTGAACTTCTTTAGAAGATGTGATCAAAAATAGGGTGAAAACTGCTGTCACTTTTCATCTACGTGAAAGGCAGGCTTGTAAAAACATTGCAGTGTGTTGCCCTCCACTTTATTCATGGGAACTAGCATCATGCAACTTCCGGCTCTTCCCCAAAGTGAAAATGATTATCAAATTTAAATGCTTTGAAGTGATTCAACACATCAAGGCAGCCATGACAGCTCAACCAGATATCCAGGAGCAAGTACTTCCTAAACTGATTTAGAAAGTGGGAACTATAGGACATGTGTGTTCACAGTGAGAGGCAGCATTTTGAGGGAGGTTAATGGCAGTGTGTTATTTAATGTAATATTTTCTTTAAATCTATACCTTCCTCCTAGACCTAACAGACAGTTGAGAATACTGAACAAGAGAATGCAGATTCTTCTTAAAGATGCAAGGAATATTCTCTAAGGTAGACCTTCTATTTTGTCACAAAATGAGCATGAATAAAGGTAAAGGATTAAAGTCATATGAAGTGTGTTGTCTGACCATTTGGAATGAAATTAATATCAAAAGCAAAATGAAAGAAACAAAACCCAAAATCAAAACAAAGAACACCAAAAAAGAAAAAAAAAGTGGGACAATCCACAAATGTGTGTGAATCATATAACACATTCCTAAACAACTGAGTAGAAAGAATAAATCCGAAAGGAAATAGGAAATAGTTACACATGAATAAAGACAAAATTCACAGACTCAAAAACATATTAAGCATTTAGATGCAGCACCAAAGGAAATGTCCAGCTGTATAAACCTACAGCGAATGAACAGAATATATCTGACATTAAATCAGCTCAAGAAACTGGAAAAAGAAGAAGAACAAACTAAGCCAAGTCAAATGACTTGTAAATGGTAGACTTGAAATTAATGAAATAATGAAGAGAAAATTAGCAGAAAAAAGCCAATGAAAGCAAAAGTTATTTGGGAAGTTCAACGAAGTTAACAAACCTTTAGCTACACTGACCAAGATGAGAGAGAGGGAGAGAAAGAGAGAACCTAAGAGAGAAAGAGAGAGACAGAGAGAGACAGACAGAAAGGCAGAGAAAGAGAAATCTAGAAAAGAAGGACATCACTACTAACCTTAGAG